>MU853423.1:331084-343739 GCA_033297235.1 Trichocladium antarcticum
TCCTAGTAGTAGGGGTAGGGGGGGGGAGGTCGCTATCGACCTCTATGCTAGGTCCGGTATAGGCTATCGGGGCTGGCGCCGGGTGGATCCGCTGTAGATCCGGGTTGTAGGTCTAGGCGGTATAGAAGAAGATTTCTAGGAGCCGCACGTAGCTCGTTTTCCCTATCTTCCTACGCCTGTAGCACCTACGTAGCGTCTCGCGCGTAGATGCACCTGGTATAGTTAGATAGAGCTCGTCGGGAGCTTTCTAGCGATGTAGGTTTCGGCCGTTTTAGCGCGCTGCTGCACTAGTTGGTGCGGGCCTGTTTGCGAAGAAAGTTCTAGTATACTTATATAGGAACTCCTATAAGCGTGTTTGCTAGTAGCTACGTACCTTGTCCTCCTAGTCTTCGAAGAGCAGGGTACGCTTAATAGTATCCTTCTCCTCTCTAGTAAACGGATCAGGGTAGAGGAGGGGGATCGATATACTATAGCTACTACTAGTACTATTACCGCGAGCCTAGTCTAGGGCTATCGCTATTAGCGTTCTCTAGTTCGTAAGTAGTAACCTATACTCTTCGAGCTCCTTCTTAAGCGCTATACTAGCTACAATAGACGCCTCGAACCTCCCGACAGACTTATCGAGTTTCCTCTTTAGCTTACTAACTATTACATTTATAGCTATAGCGAACCCTAAGAGGTTATACCCTCTATTATCGTTAATCGATACTATAAAAGCGAGTATAGTATTAGAGACCTTATTCTACTATTATTCTCTTAGCGCTACACGTAGCGCTATAAGTCTTAGCAGTAGCGATGCTACAAGGTTAGCGCCGCTTATTATCTTCGCGCTTATCTTCCTAGGAGCATTGTCTAGTTTATTAGAATACTATAGTCCTGTTTGTCGGATTGCTATTATATGTAGGATACTTATCCTAATAGTTAACTCGTACTACGTAGGTAGTTAAGAAATAAAAACAAAGCCTAGTACATTAGGAAAAGAAGCGTTCTAGTCGGTCTAGTACGCTCTCTATTCTAGAGCAGACAACTTAGCTATACGCGCAAGTTAAAGGTACAACCTACTATAACGGTCGTATATAACAAGGTTACACAATAGTACAACCTTCGTAGGAGCTCGCGAGGGCTAAAGGCTCTACGCGGCGAGCTCTACCTAGTGTGGAGCTACGCTCCTCTAGCTACAGGGTACTTAGCCAACCACATGGCATGGCACATAACATAGCATATAACATAGGCTGTGCCTGTGACACGTACCTCCTTACTAACCTACTTTATATACCGCTTGTTTCCTTCCTAATAAGCCCCTTTCTTTAACCTCTTCCTATCCTAGGCCTACTAAGTTCTAGCTAAGTTAATTCCTATTATAGGGACGTCTCCTTCTATATCTCTTCGAAAGGACTAACCCTCCTTGCCCTAGTAACCCTATATATAACGTTATCTTCCTTCTAGGTAGATAGTCTTAAGATTAGTAGAGATTTCTTAGTATATCTATACCGCCTAGCTATAAATATTATAGAGGATTCTATAGCTAACTATAGTCTAGCGATAAGAGAAGGAGAGGCATTGGTTAAGCTAGACAAATCGGAGTTTATTATTCTAGTCGAGTCTACCTACCTTCGAGAGCTTTAATTCGAAACGTATAATAAAGGCTAAGAAGGTCTCGTTATTACCTTAGGTAAGACTATTTAGTTCTAAAAGGGCAACTACCTAACTATTTAGGTTATTAAAGATAGCTTTAAGGTAAGTAAGGAAGTCCTATAGGTAGTACGTATATACGCTACCGCCTATCTTATAGTAGGTAGCGACCTAGAACTAGACCTAGTAGGAGAGGTTACCCTAAATAAAGACCTATTAATCCCGGTTAGACCTAATAAAGTCCTAATCTGTAACTAAGATATATTACATCGTGCTCTTCTAGGTAGGGAAGAGTTCCTTCTTACTGTCGAAGGTAGGGCCGATAGGGAGCTATTTACGCTATAATCGTAGGGGGTTAGGAGGGTCTAGGGTTATAGTAGTAGCGTTTACTTAGGCTATACAAAGAGCTTAGAGCTGCTTATATTAGGCTACGATAGTTTCCTATATAACCTAAATCGCCCTGAAGGGCCCAGACGGCGGCCCAGATCTAACGACGCACCAGAACAAGGCGGAGGCGCTCGCGAAGAAGTTCTTCCTAAGCCCGGGGGCGGACCTTAGCGATATCCAGGACCCGGACCTTAAGGAGGAGTAGGAACAGGGGTTCGAGGTCTAGGAGCTTATAAGCTTCCTAGCGATAGAAGCGGCATAGGATAAAGCGAGCCTGTAGAAGGCCCTAGGGGAGGATATACTCCCGATGGGATTCCTGAAGGCGTGCGGCCGACCGCTAAGCTAGATCCTTGCGGCCCTGACTACAAGGTGCCTATAGCTAGTATAGTTCCTAGCTACGTTTAAGAGAGCTAAGACGGTAGTCCTATAGAAGCTAGGAAAGACACCCGATATATACTATACCCTAGGAGGTTACTGCTCTATTGCGCTGCTCCCGACCGTAGGGAAGGTGATCGAGGCAGTAGTAGCAAGAAGGATTATAGCGGCGGCGGAGGTCTATAGGCTACTCCCTACTAAGTAGATAGGTAACTAGGCGAGTAGATCGACCGAGCTAGCGGTCCGACTAGTCGTAGCCTAGGTCTAGGAGGTATAGCGCTAAGGCGCCTTAGCATCCCTCCTATAACTAGATATCGCCAGAGCCTTCGATATAGTTAACTACGTCAGACTACTAGCTACGCTCTAGGAGCTTAGCTACCCGAAGTAGATAGTACTTTAGGTGCGGGAATAGCTAATAGACAGGGTCGCGATCCTCTACTTTAACAGGAAGGCAATAGACGATATCCTAGTTACGGCGGGGGTACCCCAGGGGGCCCCCCTATTACCTATCCTATTTATCTTATATATTGTATTACTATATAAGGACCTAAGGAGAGAGTACCTATACCTTAGTATAGCAGGCTTCGCCGACGACACGAACCTGCTAGTGTTTAGAAAGTTGGCTAAGGTGAACATCCACTAACTCGAGCGAGCGTAGGGAACCTGCTTAAAGTAGGCGGGAACGTAGGGAATAGCGTTTATAGCGTAGAAGTACAAACTAATCTACTTTAATAAGAACCGAAGGTAGTAGCTAGACCTAGCTAAGCTTACCCTCCTAGATAGAGGTAGGTATATAGATATTAAACTAGTTAAGTCCGCTAGGTTCCTTAGGGTCTAGCTAGACTAGAAGCTCTTATAGCAAGCGTACCGCAGCGCGGTCAAGAAGAAGCTCGCCACCTAGGAGTTCGCGCTAACGAGGATCGCGGCGAAGACGTAGGGCCCGAGCCTTACGAAGGCCTAGGAGGTATATACAAAGTGTATAAGGAGCGTAGTAGTATATAGAGTAGCGAGCTACTACGTCCTAACTATAGTTAGTAAGGGGAGCGAGCTAAAGGGGATAGCTAAGAAGCTAGCGAAGGACTAGAGCAGGGGCCTCCGCGTAGTAGCAGGAGGCTATAGAACTACGCTAATTAGGTACCTAGAGACAGAGGCCTAGGTCCTACTAGTAGACCTCTACCTGAACAAGCGGCTAGCTAACTTCGAAGCTAGGATATACGAACTACTCCTTTAGTTAGGGGAGGGACTAGGGCGCCCTCTAGTTATAGTAGCGAGCTTAATCTAGGAGGTATATACTAAGCTATTTAGGAGGTTCTAGAAGAGGAGCGGGAGGACGTAAAGGAGGAAGCCTAGGCTAGGCCTATAGGGGCTAATAGCAGTTAAGAGAGTAGTAGCTATAGTAAACGAGTAGGCTAAGTAAAAGTAGAAGATAGTTAAGCTAAAGAACAAGACCCTCGATATAGATAGAGTAGTAGAACTTGCCTAGTAGGAGCGCGAGATAGCGGCCTAGGAGAGGCACGCCGCGCTTGTAACGAGAGTAAGAAGACCTATATACCGCTCGGCAGACAAGGACCCCCTAATATAACTATTTACGGACCTTGCCCTTAAGAGATACAAGGGTCTAAGTAAGGCTTAGAGCTCCCTACTTGCCTAGGCGCGTAGCGGGGACATCGGCCTCTAGGAGTACTTAAACAGGGTAAACGTCCTAGAGATTACTACGCTATACTGCAAGTGCGGTAAGGGCAAAGAAACGATCGAACACCTATGTCACAGGCATAGCCTGTGTCATGTGCCATGTCATGTGCTATGCTATATAGTTGGCTGAGCACCCTGTAGCTAGAGGAGCGTGGCTCTACACTAGGTGGAGCTCGCCGCGTAGAGCCTTCAGCCCTCGCGAGCTCCTACAAAGGTTGCACTGTTGTGCAACCTTATTATATACGACCGTTATAGTAGGTTGTACCTTTAACTCGCGCGCGTAGCTAGTTAGACCGTTAGAGGCAGATCGAATACCTTAGACTAGCTAGAACGCTTCTTTTTTCCAACGTACCGGACTTTGTTTAACCTTGACTATATAGTACAAGTTAAAACAAGCACCCTACCCCTATTTACAGTCCGACGTACAGGATATCCAACGTATAGGACTACCCCCTATAGAACTACCCTAACGAACTAGGATAATAGATAGGGTAGAAGATAGTAACAATATACCGATATAGGCGCTAGAGCAAGCTAGCCCGTCGCGCGCTGCTATTATACGCGAGTAGCTAAGAGCCGCGCTAGCGGAGTAGAAGGCGACACTTGCTACGCTCGCTAACACCTAGGCGATAGCTAATAACGCGGTTACTGAGGGTAAGGCGCTCTACGAACAGCTCAAGGTATAGAAGTATACGAACGTAGTGATCTCGAAGATACTCGAGGAGTAGAGACTAATAACCCTATAGGCGCTCGAGGCGACGAGCGCTACGTTAGCTAGAGGCGGTAGAGGTAGTAGCTAGCTATTATACTAGCCCTATAACAAGGACGACCTAGCTACAATATCCCTCCTCTACCTAATACCGTTTATAGGGGAGGAGAAGGATACTATTAAGCGGACTACCCTATTTAACGACTAGTTAGATAAGGTCCGGGGGCGCTAGAGAACATACCCTTGTAAGTTCTCGACCGAGCGTACGAAGATCCTATACGCTAAGGCAATGCTCGGTAGCAACGCGAGCCGCGTGGTTAAGTCGAAGCTCCAGACGATTAAGAACTACCTAAACGACGATAGGCGCTAGTACTAGAAGACTAGGACTAAGTTCCTAAACGACCTCGAGAAGCGGTATATAACCTATAACGTTGCTACGGTAGCTACAAACTAGCTCTATATACTTGTCTAGGAGAACAAGTTCGCGAACTTTAACGACTTCCTAACGGAGTTCTCGAACCTAGCCGACACTACTAATATCGAGAGCGCGACGTAGGTCTGTATGTTCAGAGAACGGATCTCGGCCTGCCTCTTAGCTACGTTTACGTTGTAGGTTAGGCTACTAGCGTCGGACAACTTCGACGCGTAGGCTAAGATAGCCTAGACCCTATCTACGAACTTAGATATAAAGGACTTTAGGAAGAAGATCCGTAGCGGTAACAGCGCGCTCGCTATATATTATAGCAGCGGTAGCGGGGGTACTAGGAGAGCCTAGGATCCCGACGCTATAGAGATTGACGCCGTTACCTTGGCCGCGCTTACACTGTAAGAAGAGGAGCGCTGTAGGGCTAGCGGCCTATACTTTAAGTACGGCGCTAGCGACTATATCTTAAGGTATTGCTAGGCTGGCCGAGGAGGCCGTGGTAGCTGCGGCGGCTAGCCGTAGCGCGGAGGCGCGTAGAGCTACGGCGGTACGTAGGGCTATAGCGGGGTATAGGGCTACGGCGGCGCGTAAGGCTATAGCGGGGCGTAGGGCTATAGCGGAGTGTAGGGCTATAGTGGAGCGTAGGGCTACGGCGGCGCGTAGAGATAGTAGTAGCCTTAGGGATAGTAGCAGCCTACTTAGTAAGGCTTTGGTCAAGCCCCCTCTAGGGGCCTCCTAGCTCGCGGCGGCGTAAGCGGCTACGCTAGGGCCTATTAGAGGGGTCGAGGCGGGCTCGCTATACGTTTTGCAGACGCCCCTAACTAGAGCGGTTTTATCGTTAGGGAGGTAGACAAGCAGGAGGACTACGGCGCTTACTAGAGTATAGAGCAACCCTCTAGTTTCGGCTTCTTATACGATAACTAGGGAAACAAGGAGCTCCTATAAACTATCGCTTATAGAAGGGGTACCGCTAGCTATAGGAGGGATAAGGAGATAGTTTAGTTATTAGTACTATAGGTAGTAGCGCTAAATCTATTCTCTTATTATTGTACCTAGCGGTTAGTAGGCGCAATGTAGAGTACGTAGCACTTATAGACTCGGGTTATACAGGTCTAGCGTTCGTAGATTTTGGCTTTGTAGTTGCGAATAGGCTGCTACTAGAGAGGCTAGCGGTACAGTAGCCGCTATTTCTAGCTAACGGAGGGTTCTCGCGCTAGATCGAGCACTTAGCGGCGCTTACGCTAGTCGTTAGCGACTATTAGGAGACCCTAGTATACTTCGTTACAACGCTTGTAAAAGAGACCCTAGTAATCTTAGGCCTCCTATAGCTATAGAAGTATAACCTACGGATCGACTAGGAGACCCTATAGCTCGAATTTATAGAGCACTACTATAGGAGGTACCTACTAGAGTATATTAGGAGCTAGGTCGCTTAGTAGGTAGGCTAGCTAGAGGTACCCCTACCCCCTAGGAACAGCAAGCGGTACTACGTAACGGTAGAGGACGTACCCGAAGATAATAACTATAGTACCTCTAGTAACAACGATAAGGTCGCTATTACTACGAGCAAGCTCTCTAACTACAAGAGAGCTAGGCGGTCCAATAGGCAGAGACGGGCCTATAGACGGTAGAGATCTATATCCTAGGGAGGCGCGTAGGCCGACCCGCGGGGGACGCTCGTACCGCTAGGAGCAATAGGCGTACTAGTTAAAGCGCCGCCCCCTATATTACTAAGGCTAGTAGAGGTAGTAGCCGGCGCTAGGAGACTACCCCCTAGACCCTGTTCCCCCCCCTACGCCCTGCCTTTGCTTAGTTAAGTACAGGGGAAGATCCGCTAGGATAACGCGAAGATCCTAAACGGAGCGAGCTTCCTAGCGGTATACTAATAGAAGGGCGTAGTAGTTATATAGACTATAATAGGTAAGCTAGAGAGAGCGGTAGAGGCTAAGAAGAGAGACTATATACTAGTTCTACCTAAGCAGTTTTTTAAGGACCTACTAAGTCGAGAGAGTATACTAGAGTACGCAAAGTCGATACTCCTAGCGAGGTTCTATAGCTTTATTAACGTACTCGCTAAGGGGGACAAGAAGCTTAATAAGATTATAGAGGAGGATTCTAAGAAGTTCTTCGATAAGGCGGATAGACTAGCGCCTACTCTAGACAAGATTAAGGCGCGCCTACCGAAGGAATACTAAGACCTAGTAGCCGCCTTTGTCCTATAGGACGCTAATATCTTACCCCTCTACTATATATATAACTATAGGATCGAGCTGCTCCTAGGGAGCGTAGTCCTATACTCGAGGAATCGCCTAATATTACCGATAGAGCTACGTATACTAAAGCGCTAGCTTAACAATAACCTTACAAAGGGGTTTATCCGGCCCTTACGCTCGAGCGCCTTGTCGCCTATCCTTATAGCCTAGAAGCTAGGCGGAGGTATTAGGATCTACGTTAACTACTATAGTATTAATAACGCGACGCTAAAGAGCTAATACCCTATCCTACTAATCTAGGAGACCCTAGACTCTATCTATAAGGCGAAGATCTTCACGAAGCTTAATGTAATCGCGGCGTTTAACCAAGTGCGCGTAGCGCCAGGCTACAAGTAGCTTATAGCGTTCATTATAAGATTCGGCCTATATAAGACGCTAGTTACGCCGTTCGGCCTATAGGGCGCGCCCGCTACCTTCTAGCATTACGTGAACGATATCCTCTATAACGCTCTAGATAACTATATAACGGCGTACCTAGATAATATCCTAGTCTACTCTAGTACGCTTAAGGAGTATATTAAGCAAGTTAGGGAGGTGCTAAAGCGTATAATCGATATAGGCCTATAGGTAGATATTAACAAGTGCAAATTCTATACGAAGCGGACGAAGTACCTAGGGCTTATTATTACGCCCGGGGGTATTAAGATAGACCTAGATAAGGTCGAAGCAGTACGTAATTAGGAGGCTCTAGAGATAAGGAGGTACCTCTAGCGGTTCTTAGGGTTCGCGAACTTCTACCGCTAATTTATACGAGGTTTTTCGAGCTATATACAGCCGCTATATAAGCTTACGAAGAAGATAGTAGACTAGGAGTAGTCTAAGTAGTATAAGGCGGCTTTCTAGCGCCTAAAGGTATGCTTTATTACGGTACCGGCACTACGGATATATAACTAGAAGAAGCGAGCGGTAGTAGAAGTCGATACGTTAGACTAGTTAGCGGGTAGAGCGCTACTATAGGAGGGGGATAATAGCAAGTTATATCTAGTTACTTACTTCTTAGCGAAGTATACTATAGCTAAGTATAACTATAACATCTATAATAAGGAGCTCCTTGCGATTATTAAAGCGCTCGAGGAATGGCGCCCTAAGCTCGAAGGTATAGCTAAGAGGTTCGATATTATTACGGATTATAAGAACCTACAGACCTTCGGTATAACGAAGTAGCTATCGCTACGCTATATACACTAGTCGGAGTTCTTATTACGCTTTAACTTCTAGATTATCTACCGCCTAGGTATAGCAAACGGCCGCCCTAACGCGCTTAGTAGGAAGCTAGAGTTTATACCGAAAGACGTTAAAGATAATAGGCTATAGAACAGGCGGCGCCCCCTAATTAACCCGAGCAAGTTCGACCTAGAGACCTTTAGTAGCAAATATAACGCTAAGCTACTAGGCGAGATACTAGAGCTCTTTAGCCTCGACGTTTCGCGCTACGCTAACGACCTTATTGTAGAGAGCTACGCGACCTCGCTGTTTATAGCAGACGTAGTAGAGGCGCTTAGTAACTAGGAGGTACGCGCCTAGCTAAGCAAGATCAAGCGGGAGCTAAAAGTGCCGTTTACTAAGTGTAAGTTAGTCTTAGGTAGGGCGTTCTACTACGGTAGGCTAATAATCGACCCGGGCAATATAGAGCTCTATTTGTAGCTTATCTACTAGATATATACGTTAGGGCCTAGCGGGTACCTAGGGAGGATAAAGACGCTTGACCTAATAAATAGGGTCTACTAGTAGCTAGGGATAAGTGTATTAGTAAGGACGTTCGTAGGAGCCTATACGCTATACTTTAAGACGAAGAACCCCTGCTTAAAGCCTATAGGGTTCCTTAAGCCGCTCCTACTACCGTTAGCGCTATAGTAAGATATATTAGTAGACTATATTACGCTACTCCTACTATATAAACAGAGGGGGTAGGAGTTTAGGTACGTAGTAGTAGTAGTTAACTAGCTTATAAAGATACGCTACTTTATTACAATAGCGATACTAGAGGCTAATAAGCTAGCTAACTAGTTTATTAAGCGCGTATACTCGCTCTATAGCGTACTAGAGACGATTATATCGGACAGAGGCACGTAGTTCGTTTTAGGGTTCTAGAGGGCGCTATCGGCGCGCCTTGCGATTACCCTAAAACCCTTATTAGCGTTCTACCCCTAGACAAACGGCTAGACGGAGCGGATTAACGCGGAACTAGAGTAGTACCTATAGCTATATATCGACTAGGCGTAGGATAACTAGGTTAACTAGCTCCCCCTAGCGGAGTTTATAGGGAACAATATAGTCTCTAAGACAATAGGCGTGTTACCGTTCTTCGTAAATTATAGCTTTAACCCTAGGATAGGTATAGAGCCGTCGAAGCTATACCTACCGAATATCTTAGAGTAGTAGAAGCGGGAGTTTTTCTAGGTATCTAAGCTCACGGACCGCTTTAGGGCGATCCTTAGGAAGGTTATAGCGTTAGTAAAGTAGTTATAGGACCGCTACGAATAGAACGCGAACCGCTATAGGGAGAATACGCTATAGTACCGCGTTAGCAATAGGGCAATACTTAATATATAGAACTATAAGACTAGTAGGCCGACCGTAAAGCTCGCGCTATAGTAGGAGGGCCCGTTCGAGGTTACGAAGGCCTTGTTATACGTAGTAACTCTAAAGCTCCTAGCGAATATAACGATCTTCCCTACGTTCTACGTCTCAAGAGTAAGGCGCTACCTAGGGTAGGGGCTAGCTAGCTAAGAGAGGGTCGACGACGATGTAAGCGCTAACCGCGGGCGTATAGTTACACGGACTAACGAAGGCGAAGACGTAGTAGAGTAGAGGTTCGAGAGGATTGTAGGGTTCAGCAAGGCGGCGAACGGTCGCTAGTAGTACCAAGTTAAGTAGGAAGGTTACAATAACCCGACTTAGCAACCTGTAACGGATCTATATAGCTGTAATAACGCTATCTAGGAGTTCTACAATACGTACCCCGAGCTTCTAGGCCCGCTATCGTAGACGCGGAGAAGGAAGGCGCAGCGCTAGGGCGGGCGCTAAGGTAACTCTAACTCCGGATACAAGCACCTAGGATAGGGGGCTATTTTTATATAGGGGGCTTGTTTAGAGAGGGAGGGTAGTGTCACAGGCACAGCCTATATCATATACCATATCATATACCATACCATATAGTTGGCTAAGCACCCTGTAGCTAGAGGAGCGTGGCTCTATACTAGGTGGAGCTCGCCGCGCAGAGCCTTCAGCCCTCGCGAGCTCCTACGAAGGTTGCACTGTTGTGCAACCTTGTTGTATACGACCGTTACAACCTAGTAGTATAGTACAAAGATCCACCGAAGTATAGAACCTAGGAAGAGTTACAAATATAGTTATAACAGGATCTACAGCTCGTCTTACAACAAGCTATATAGCTGTATAAGAGCTTAGTAAAGGTAGTTATTAGCTAGTTAATAGATTCGGGGCGCCTAACGGAGTATAGCGTAGCTTGTAGGCTACAACTAGAAGCTACAATAGCCACAAAAGCAGCTAAGAGCAGCGGAGAGGGTACAGGAAGTGCCGAATCGAGCCGCTAAGGGAGACAGGGGCTACCTTTTACACGTAGTGCGATAGATTCAAAGCGCTAAAGCAGAAGCGTAGGCAGGGGTTTTTACCCGGCCCTCTGTTCAGGGGGTACGGTTTCCTTTGTATATAAACCAGTAGCAGGACCGGCGCGCCGTAAGGCATATCGGAGTACGAATAAATAAAATATATAACCTAAATCTAGTCCTGAAACTACGCGAGGTTAGCGGCGGCCTAGTTGCCGCCCTAAGGGTAATAGGGATCTATTGTTAAATATATCTAGTCCTAGTTATCCGTAAGGAAAAGTCTAGTTCTAAAACAGAAGAATAAAGATATATAAGAGACTAGCCCTATATGTTACAGGCCGTGCTGTGACATAGTTCATAGGCACAGTTGCGTGTTCGTTCTAGGGATCGAACAACGTTCTATCTTTTGATAGTGTTACGCAGTGGTCAACTGTGCCCACTGCCGTAACACTATAGTAGCTACTAATATATATATAATATAGTAATCTTTATTTTTATAGAAGGAAAGGTAAATATATAACTATAAAAGCTACCCCTTATTATATCTACCGAGCCATAGCTAGTATATAAGGTATACCTAAGCCTAACTACTAAGCTAACTACTAAGCGGGTTATATACATAGACTAAGGCAGGCGCGCAAGGTAACTATAGAAGCTACTAGAAGGGTGCTGACTAATCTGTAGTAGGTCCGGGTTAGGTCTAGACCGGATCTAGACCGCGCGCGGGCCGCGCGTAGCGCGCGTGCTGAAATGTCATAGGTATAACATGTGCCTACCTATACGCGGGCAAAGCCTGAGCCTATGACAGTCTACGATATTATCGTATAGAAGTAGTTCTATAGTCGTTATAGGCGTTCTAGGTATAGCTTGTAAGTCTATAAGCTTCGTAATCTTCTCGATATAGGATGTCTAGCTAAGCTAGACAAGCTTCTTTACTCTCTTTTAGTAGATCTCGATACCTAAGAACTACTATAGTTCGTCGCTACTAGTAAAATTATATTTCTTACGTAGTATCTATATGCTAGTGTATAGGCATATATGTTAGGAGTTAGCTAGATGCCACTACTAAGCACTTTAACTTACACAAAGCCCGAAATGTATAGTAAGAATCTACGCTGTTCATTCTACATCTTATTATATCTACTGATAATTCTTGATAGTGAAAAAAGCAAAGGGGGAAGGTAGGGTTTAAGGGGCTAGCTACGCACAGTTTACTTCCCCTGAAGCCGCCAGTCGACGCGCACGTCAGTAGCCCCTCATAAGGTCCTGGAACATCATCTCCAACATCTCTCTGGTACTGTCGGTCTCCGTGTCCTCATCGATGGCGACACCCGCCTCGCCGAAAATGCACGACGCCAGCGCCGGGCACGTCTCGGGCAGCGCGGCCAGCTCCGCCGCCCTCGCCGCTCCGCTCTCGCGCCACTCCCGGATCCGGTCGTGGCATTTCCGCTCCGCGATCCGGTACTCGTCATACCGATGCGTCCTCAGCGCGGCCATCCGGGCCCGAAACCTCGGCATCCTCTCCAGCGCCGCCAGCGCCTCCAACCAGTCACACCCCTCCCCGCCCTCCCCGGCCTCCCTCTCCCGCTCCACC
>MU853423.1:344304-355544 GCA_033297235.1 Trichocladium antarcticum
TGTTGGGTGGTGGCGGGGAGGTGGCGGATGGACGACGGGGTTTGCGTCTCGGGGACCGGGGGCAGGTCGTCGTCGTCGTCGGCGGTTGCGGGGGAGGGGCCGTTGTTGAGGATGTTGGTGAAGGCCTGTCTGGCGGCGATGACGAGGGTTCGCTTGCAGGCCCGGCAGAGGCGCGGCTCTGCGTCGATGGTGCTGAGGGCGGCGACGATTTCGAAACGGAGCGTGTGACAGGCCGGGTCGTAGTCGGTGTCTGGCTGGGCCTGGTCAGCGCCTGCAGATGACGGTTGTCGCGGCATGGTTGTGTTGCGGTGTGCGTCTGACAGGAAAGACAGACCTGCTGGTGTTTGGTAAGAGTGGTGCTGAAATGATACCGTTTGCGTGTGAGTATGGGCCAGATGTGCCGGTACTGAGGGTGCCGGGCTTGATTTATACGACACGCAGAGACAGGATGGCGGAACAACGCTATTGTCCAGCATATAAAGACCATGCTCCCCGTGCGAGCGGACGCGGTAACAATGCCGGTTCACGCTTGAACAGGATCCAGATGTTTAGACTTGTCCATTGTCTTGGACAAAGAAGCAGCATCGTAAACGAGGTCGGCCAATGTCGATACATGGACAAGGCAGACACGGCGGGAAGCCATCAAGGTAAAAGTCGATAACTCCTCCCAATGCAGTGCAGCTGTCTGGCTCTCCCAGCGGCACACCACGGCGAACAAAACAGGTGGCAAAAAAATCCAAAATCTCCCAATGACGGTGCTATGAGCGCGATACGCAAGAAACAAAAAAAAAGGCCTCAAGTATGGCGTCCAAGTCAGTACAAGAAGAACGAAATTAGATCGTCGCGCGCATCAGCAGCCATCCAACATCGGGTCCCCCGCATGCAGCGACACCAGATTAGAAACGCGGAAAAAGCGATCCATCACACAGACGGCCGGACCGTCCAGTCTAGAGGAAAAGCAGTGCGGCAATGCCGATGATGCCGGCCAGCGCGCTGGCACCAAGCGTCCGCTCGACCCCGCGGACACCGTCATTGCCGCTGGGGCTGCCGTTGCCCTGCGAGCCGCAGTTCTGCGAGAATTTGGTGGCGTCGCAACCAGACGTGTCGCCGCCGGAGGAGCTGCCGCCGCCGCCACTGTCGGAGTCGGAGTCGGAGCCGGAGCCAGAACCAGAGCCGGAGCCCGAGCCCGAGCCCGAGCCCGAGTTGGAGCCGCCCGGAACGTTCGGGGGATTCGCGCTCCCGCCGGGGACGCCATGGACGGCCGACGACGAGCTCGCGCCCCCAGTCGTGGTGCCGTCGCCCTTGCCCATGTCCGTCCCGGTGCCGAGCAGGCTCTTGAGCACCGTCGGCCTGTTGCTGTCGACGACGGTGTTGTTGGTGGCGGCAACGTCGTTGTAGTAGTACGACACGCCCTTGCTGGTGCCGGGCGGGCCGCCCTTGTAGCACTCAACCTTGATCTCGCCAAAGGTGGCAAAGTAATAGCCGTAGTCCTTGATCTCGTCCGAGTTCCAGTCGATGACCCCGCCGGCCCAGTCGACGGTGCCCTTGGCGTTGGTCTCGAGTCCGCCGGGCCAGATGGAGAGCTGGACGCGGGACGGTGTCTGGGGGAACGCCCACGAGTTCGACGTGGCGTTCCACGTGTCTTTCCGGTACCGGGTGCGGCCGACCTTGCCGTCAATGATCCACTTGATCTCGTCGGGCGTCCACCGGATCTCGTACTCGTGGAACTCGTTGTAGCTGTCCGACACGGAGATGTTCTTGGAGTTGGTGTCTGTAAGAGGAGAGTCAGTACTCGCGATCAGGCCGAACGGCGACGACGGGGGAATGCCCACAGTCGGTGATCCCCTGGAAGTAGTAGTTGGTTTGGGCAGTCTCCAGGTCGACGCCCACAAACTCGTAGTCGATCTCGTCCTTGACGTCGCTGAACAGGATAAAGGCCGTCACCACACCGGCGCCCCGGGATGTCTTCAGCTTCGCCTTGACATTGCCGTACCACATGTACGTCGTTGT
Source organism: Trichocladium antarcticum (assembly GCA_033297235.1). Lineage (NCBI taxonomy): Eukaryota > Fungi > Ascomycota > Sordariomycetes > Sordariales > Chaetomiaceae > Trichocladium > Trichocladium antarcticum. Next base: position 346,315 of record MU853423.1, read on the forward strand.
GGCAAGGACGGTGCCGACGGATTTGGGCGGCATCGTGAGCAGGACATGGCCGTCGTACACGAGAGGCTCGCCCTGGCCGACCCAGTCGGTCTTGCTGGAGTCGCCGAGGTACTCGCTGATGTCTTTGTAGCGGTCGAGCGAGTCCATCTTGTACGTCTTGTCCTTGCATACCGGCGCCGGGACGCAGGACTCGAGGGAGAATGACAGCCGCGGATCGCAGCCACCGAGACAAAAGGCGCCGACACCGCACTGGTTATACTCTGCGACGCAGGTGGCCGAGGTTAGTGCCGTGCGGCCCAGTGGCGGAACACAGCTCTGCAGCATGCTTCCAGTTCAAGGCTACTCACGAGAACAGCAGGGCGCCTCCTTGGGGCATTTCTTGTCCAGCGAGCATATCGGGGGGTCTACTGCCAGGACGGAGACTGCGCCGAGCAGGGCAGCGCTCAGCGGTAGGAGAGGTCGGACCATGGCGTAGAGGGAGTTTGCGATATCGCGGTCGGTGTTTGGGGAGGAAGACAATCGGCGTCGTCGATGCGGGGAGTTCGAGACGGGTGTAAGTCGCGTTCCGGCGTGTTCCGGTTGCGGCTTCGCCGACGGCGTCGACCTATGCGCGGAATGTGGATTTCGTTCGATCCGCCGAGTGCAGTCGACAATGGCGCGGTGAAACACGATGCGCAGAGTCGAGAATTAATGCGGTATTGAAGCGATTGGCGGTATGTTCGGGAAACGAGTGGACAAGCGACCTTTCCGGGCCCTTTTAAAAACGAAGGGTCTGTCTGCCGAGGGCAAAACGAAGGTGGTGTTCTGTTGGAGAAAGGGTTGGTGGTGGGTTGGCGATGAGGAGAGAAAAGCAAGGGGGAGATGGCGAACCCATTATAGCAGCAGAGCCCTGGAACTCTCTCCTGTTGGCCGCCATGGGGGGAAATCACGCTCGCTAGAGTTACATAGACCGATGTGGGGATCCCCCCCTGGCCTGGTTGCTTGTGATGGATGTGGAGGGTCTGCGGAATACCAGGACAAAATACATATATGCCGTCTGATTTGTGCATGGTCTCGATGCACGACCGTTAGACCCCCGGTTCGGTTGACGTGATGCGGCCTGCCATGTTCATGTATACCATAAGGCGCCACCCTACTCTGGGAAAACGTTCTTGGGTATGGTCTTGGCCAATCAAACCGATCTTCGAAATGAGGGACGATTTTCATAGTACAGGACGGTCACCAGGGCCATTTCTGCAGCGTACGGCCATTTTCCACAGAAAACTGTTTTGAAGTGGTAAGGTGGGTCCTATTCGAAGATCGTTTTGGACCGAGAGAGCGTTTTGGAGCGTTTTCACACTAAAGTCGTTTTCCGCCGAAAAACCGTTGTTATATAAAATTAGCCCCTAACTTCTAAACCATTTTAAAATAAAGATCGTCTTACCTTTCAAGCAGTCTTATAGTATTAAGATCGTCTCTATAATAGAAGATAGTTAGTATCGCGAAGCTTATCTTAACTACGAGTTTACTATACCTAGAAATGATCCCTTAGCGGCAGACTGTCTTCTATAGCAGACTGTCTTCTATAGTAGACCGTCTTTTGTAGTAGACTGTCTTCTATATCTAGCGATCTTATATTATATTAGGTCAAGGACATTATAATTATAGACTTTTTATAACTAGCATTTAGCTACGAGGTTAGAACGTAAGGCGATAAATTTAAGTAAAGCAAAAGAAAGGCACTAGCGATAAATATAAGCAACGTAAATAAAAGGCACTTAACTACTATAACCGCCGTCCGCTATACCCCTCTAGTATTATCCTCGCTCCGAGTCTATAGTGAAAAACTCGTAGTAAATAGCTAGTAGCTATATAAAAACCAGCCGATTTGTCTTCTCTATAGTACGTAGTGTCTTGCGTATAGTATACTAGAAGTTGTATATATCCTTAGTCGAGTACTTGTCTCTATTAAAGAACCTATCGATAGCTTTAAGCTATAGGTCTCCTAGCTCTATCTCTATAATAGCATTACCTAGATCGTCGGCGTTAAGTTCACTATTATCTAACGAAGCTTTAGTATCTATATCCTATATATCGGTATAGTCCAGGTCGCCCTGGCTGTCGGTATCTAGGGTATCCTAGCTTTCCTTAATGTCCTTGCTATCTAGGTCTATAGGGCTATCCTCGTTGTCTAGGTTATTATAGATATCCTCGTTCTAACTATCCTTATCCTAGTCGCGCTAGGAACGCTAGATACGCTTATCGAGGGTAAGCTTGCTACATTGTACTACTATAATATATTAGTAACTATAAAAAGTAAGTAAAGGTTGCCTAGGCTTACTAAGTAGGTCTAACTTAAGCTTCCTCAAGCTACTACAAGTTATTCTACTTTTTATAGTTAGCTACCTCGCTTTCCTAGATTTAGCGACTTCTTAGGTTAGCTCCTAGTTACTATCTAAGGCCCTTGTACCTTAATATATTAGTAACTGTAAAAAATAGGTAAATAAAGGTTGCCTAGGCTTACCTAGTAGGTTTAACTTGGACTTGCTCGAGCTACTGTAAGCCGCTTTGCTTTTTACACTTGCTTACTTCGCTTTAGTCGGTTTAGCGATTGTTAGTTCCTCGTCGTTTTCTTCTAAGGTCTCTACTACCGCGCGTTTCCCTAGGGTAAATATTAGCTAGTATAAAAACTTAACTATCGAGCGGCTTTAAATACTCTTTTTAGTAACGCTAATACCGGGGTTAGTATCCTTCTTATTAGCTAGGAGTTTAACGACTAGTCGAAGCTGTAATTTCTTAGGGGGCTCGAAGTCTTATAGGGTAATCTATCGGCTATCCTCTATCTCTACCTTGGCCAAGAATCTTATTATTACCTCCGTTACTTCTAGATAGGCAGCTTTCTATATAGTCTAGGCTCTACCTATTATATTCTCGCCGATATTTACCTTATCCTAGTTCTTAAGCGAGAGTATAAAACTATAAACATCTTGTAGTATCGGACCACCTATAACGTCTCTAATGCTAGGTCCGGCTACGCCGTTAGGTAGGTTTTTTATAGTATTATACTACTTCTTGACTAAGGTCCGAAATAACCGACTAAACGAGTTCTCCCTACTTACGTATTTATCGTCGTCGCTGCTCTTAGTGGCCTTGCTCCCTATGTTGTTGTTTTTAGCTATCCTAAGTATTAAAAAGTTAGTAAATTAGAAATTACTAGTAGCGAAAGAGGTTTCCCTACCTAGGGCTTAACTATAAAAGAAGAAGCTTGCTGTATAGAAAAAAAGAGAGCAGGTCAAGAAGAAATTAGTATATAATTGGAGAATCTAGGGTAGCGTATTAAAAAGAAAGTAGTTAGGCGAAAGTAGTCGGGAGAAAGTAGTTAGGAGAAAGTAGTTGGGAGAAAGTAGTTAGGAGAAAGTAGTTGGGAGAAAGTAGTCGGGAGAAAGTGGTTGGTCTACAAATAGAGAATCTAGGGCACTATGATCAAGAGAAAGTAGTCTGCGAATAGAGAAGGAATGATCGATTCTTACCTAGTGCTAGATAATAAAAATCTCTCGTTCAGTCCTATTGTAAAAAGTTAGGTTGTTGATATAGAAGCTATATTATACAATAGTGCTAGTATAGCCACTATAAATCACCGATATCCTCTGTAGTTACGAATTATTACTATAGTAAGGTCCTAAGGTTTTACACTATATCCTAGATTCTAGATTAGCTAGCGATAGCGGAAGTGAAACATCTTGCGATAATAGAACTTACCTCCTCCCTAAAGCCTAGTATATCGATAGTATAATTAATAGCAAGGTCTTAGTTAGTTAGGATATATATATTATTATCGTCGTTAGGATAGGCAAACACCCGTTCGTTCTTCTTAGCTCGCTTAGAGGCTCATAGCTTAATATATCCTACAATATTAGTCAGGTCGGGCCGGTATAGCTAGATATTCTTAGAGTTATATAGCTTTTTATACTAGTTAATAAATAACGGACGGTCGTTGTTAGACAGTCGCTTTGAGCTTTTATCAGCTTCATAGTCAACGACTAGCTTTACGTAGCTTACAAGCTTAACGAACAGGACTAAGGGTGTTAGATATCTAGAAGCTTTTTATAGTTAACTTGTTAACTTACTCTTACACTATTTCTAGATATCCGTACCGCTCCTACCTACGTCGATATAGTCCTAGGCAAAGTCGAATACCTCAACAAATAGCTATAGGCTATACCTCTCCTTTATCTCGTCCCTAATGCTCCTTAGGTTATAGTAGTTCTTGAATATAGTACTCTCTATATATAGTTTCTTGTTTAGTACCTAAGGACGTTAGCTATATCTAAATAGTAAGTAGCTTTTTATACTTACAATAAGGTTATTAATACTCCGTAGTTACTAATTATAGCAATTGCCTATAATCCTCTCGGCGGTATACTCGCGGACGTAGTTAGAATTGCTACCTTTAATGTTATAGAGGTAATGCTTAACAAGCTCTTCCTAAGCGTTGTCTGTTAAGTTAAGGAGGAAGGTAACCCGTAGTTAGTACTCGATCGACTTTATATATATATAGATAGCCTACTTCGTTTCCTTCTATAGCGCTAGTGTATATTTACGCTTTTTAACAAGGACGTCTACTTGCTACGTCGTTCTAGCTTCGGTCTAGAGCTACTACTATAAAAATTATTTAGCTATTAGCTCGTTAAGGCGAAAAGTAGTCTCTTAGTACCTGAAGCTACTATGTAAATATAGTAAGGTCTAGCATCTTGTTAGGGATATATATAACTATAGTAGTTACTGTATCTGGCGCGGCCCCGTTGCTAACCGGCGTGGCCCTGTTGCTAACTGGCGCGGCCCCGTTGCTAACCGGCGAGGCCCCGTTGCTAACCGGCGCGGCCCTATTGCTAACGAATAGCTCGTCGTTATCGTCGTTGTTGCCGGCCCCTCTTGTATCGCTTAGGGCGGTACCCTAAGCGCTAGCTTGATTATTGCCCTATATATCTATAATCCTAGACACTTAGGAGCTAGGCGGCGTACCCCTTAACTCTAGGTTTAGTATGAAATTTACTAGGGTTATACTTATAGCTACGGTCGTTAATAATAGGAGGCCTAGTATATTTTTGCTATTGTAGTAGTATCTGATCGAGTGTAAAAAGAAGAACTATAGTAGGCAGGATACGCGAAAATACAATGTAATTCTAGGCAAGTAAGTAACGATATAGGAAGGAGCGAGCGATAAATTTTCAAGATATCGAACCTATATATAACTAAGATCTCTTTTATAAAACTTCTACTAATTTAACACGAACCTTATTTTTCTATTGTAACTAGCGACATTGAGAAAATATATAGCGCGTTACCGACGAAGACCGCTCTTTTAAATCGCGACTAGAAGTCTCTAAGCAGCTACCTAAGGATCTAAACAAGTTCGCTATTACCTAGAAGCGCTAGAAGGATACTAAAGCCGAAGTTAATACCGAAGCTAAGGCGATATAGACGTAAGAAGAAGATCGAGTAGAGCGAATTAGCCCTGTTGAAGATTAGTTATATAATGCTAAGTTTAACGATAGAATCGAATTTCTACTAGACATTCTAGTCGACTAGGAACTAAGCGGAATCGCTAAGTAGCCGTTAGCTATCTCCGATACTTTAACAACTATAAAAAACATCCGGGATAAGCTTGTAGAAGCCAAGTATAGCGAGTATATAGCACTGCCGATTAATGAACCTCCTTCTAAGCTCCTTGAAAACCTCTCCCTACTAGAGATACAAGAAGATGTTAGGTTCAATAACCCGATAGAGCTAGGATCTAGGCTATAAGGCGATAGTATTAACTAGATAGAGCTCTTAGAAGACGAAGATTCCGAGTTTTTACAACTAATCTACTATACGCCCAAGCGGCTCGACATATCCCTATTTATACTTGTATTTACGTTATAGGAGAAGAAGTATAATATATCTCGAGCCGCCTATTCCTAGCTCCTTAAGGTCCTTCGGCTTGTAACGTCCTTAGATAACTTTTAGTCTATTCCCTGGCGGAAGGATATATTATTATAATAGCTAAGAAACGTTCTCCCTTTATCCCTACTATAACAATCGACAGTTAAGTTAGATCAGATCTAGATAGGGTTAAGGACTTGTCTAGATACAATAGTATTAGCGTTCGACATAGAGAATCTAGCTATAAACCTCCTTAGCTTAGCTAGAATCTTAGATAAGGTATATCGTAGGTTTGCCTAAATCGTTAAAGGCCCTGTCACTAAGCCCTAGTAAGCGTAGTAGTAGGGAGAAAGCATACGGTCAACTAGCAGGAGGTTCCTCTAGTATACTAATAGTAGTCCGATACTCCTGTTAGACTTTATCTACTAGAGGTATACGTCTAACAGGCTAGTATATCCCTATATATTAGACCGGTGTAGACATTACTATATAGGAAGAGTATAGTATTGTAGCGTTAACGGAACTATAGGGCACCCTTAGAATATAGTTGTGAAAATCTAGCGGGTATTTCGGACATCTAAGCTCCTAGTCGAATAGTATATAGCAATAACTAGTATAACTTCAGCTAGTATTGGCCTTAAGTCGGTAGAGTTAGTAATAGAGGTTAACAATGATTTTTCACACTACCTAAGCAACGTTTCCTATTATATCCCTAGGGTTGTTCTTAACTATAACTTTAACACTACCGATTCTAACTACTAACCTTTAACAAGCCTATTCGTTATCTAGTATGTTTTTAACGCTACTACTAGCAAACCTAGACCGGTACGCTTAACTTCGCCTTATCGCGCTAAGCTCGAGATTAGAAGCTAACCTTAAGGGCGGGATATAATCATCGCCAACTTCGTTAGGCCTAACAAGCTATCCTTACCCTAGGCTCTCTTCTATAACGCGTTTAGTCTATATAACAATATATACTAGGCAACAATAGGATTTTACCTTATAGGGCTTTTCTTCGAAGAATAGCTCCGTAGGAGGAGGGAAGGAATTTTCCTACTTACACTTGGACCGTATGCTACCGATCTCGGCGATATTATCCGCTCGTTATTTTATATAAGGAGCCTAGACTCTAGGAGAACGCTTCGAATTAGGAATTGCAATATCTTCGTTTGTAGCTTTGTCGCCTACATTATAGGTAACATGCCCTCTTAGGCTAAGCTAAGTAGTATAAAAGGCTACTAAGTACTCCTCCTTTATTAGAACTACAATATCCCTATCGACTAACGGTCGAACCTAGAGTACGATACTATTAATAATAGCCGGTACTATATATAGCATTTAGATAACATTACGTTTATCTATAGGCTCTCCTTTAAACGAGCAAAGGAAGAGGTAAAGAAAAGGCTTAGTATTGTCTATAGTAAAGAGCTAATAGCTAACCTTACTATACTTTTCCTAGCTCTAGATATTCTTCGATCCCGGCCGATTAACGCCGCCTATTCCGAATTTGCTAGTATCGCCTATATAATACTAGATACGCTATTTATACTAGATAGCCTCCTCCTCGAGTTAGCCCGAAATAAGCTTACTAAAGTCTATTAGAATTTCATATTCCCTCCTAGATAGGCTAGTCTATAGAACCCTAAGATATATTAAGGCTCTTATAAGATAAATGAATATACCTGGAGTTTAGTTCTTACGCCTATTATTCTCCGCTGCTAGCTTTAGCCTTATTATATCCGACCCGATCTCTACGAGCTTCTTGTCCGCTTCGCGCCCTAATTCCTCGATATATCCACCCGGTTTTCCTATAACTTAGCTACTATTAAGGCGTCCGACTAGGTTATTGTAGCATTCTGGAGTTTTATACTATTAGTCCTTGTAATCTTTAGTAGAAACGTTGCTAAGCTATTAAAGTAGTTCTCTAGTGTTACTATCTATAGGCGAAAGGCTATATAGTTCCTCTTCTATATCCTTAGCGAAGCGAAAAGACAGGTGGTAAACCGAAGCGAGGAAAAGAAATGGAAAACCAATACTTAGAGGCTTAGAGCTAAGAGTCGGCTTCCGCTGCTAGTAGCGGCTACAAGGTTAGCGGTATTTCCTGGCTAGTTAGTTTTTATAGTTGCTCTAGCGACCTTAATCCTACTACCTCCGCTACCGTTAGTGATTTCTATTATATCGACAACCTAATAACGTAAGTCGTATAAGCAAAGGTCTAACAAGTACTTAAAGATAAAGGGCCTGCTAAATATCTACTAAATTCTGCATTTACTAGCGGACGACGCTAAATATAGCTATCGTTTAATACTTACATTTACTAGTAAGACGAAGTATAAGTAATCGATCGAGAAATCGCTACTAAAGTCATTATTCTCCTACTAATTTCACACTTAGGGACTATATCCGTAACATTCTAGTAACGAATAATCGCGATCCTACGCCGACGCTTATTAACCGAGAAAATAAATAGCAGGCTATATTGTTTGCCTTTACTAGCTGCTTCGAAGACTAATTTCTAGATATTCATTGCGTATTTCACACTCTCCGGCGTAACTATCCTACGTTAGCTGCAATATATAACCTATACTATACTAAGGATCTAGAAACTAACGAGGATTGCTTAATGCTCGAAGTTACCGCTAATCTACTTTACTAATAACCGCTTACGCTATACGGTCTATCTGCAATATACGTTGAAAGCTAGAGGGATATTCTACTTTAGGTATATAGCCTAACCTAGGACAAGCATTTTTTACAACTACTTTAGGTAGCGCTTACGAAAGACTACCGCCGGCTATTAGTTATATCGTAGGAGAGGAGCAAATTCCAATAGGCGGAAAAGCTATCGTTTAGAATCAGGTAGGTAGCTATTCCTCTTATATACTAAAAATAAGCTAATTAATATTATATCCTAGGGAAGCATTAACCAGGAGGGTTTTTATAGTTAGCAATTTTATCTATATCCTTAGCTATAACGGGGACACTATAGCGATTATATAACTCGATAGTATCTTTATATTCCTCCTTACTAGTACTATATATCTCTTTGTAGTAGTTACTTATATAGAGGCTAAAACCAGCTTTCTATAGAAGGAATTTATTCTCGAATGCCTAATCTACTGAATTATAGAGCGGCGCGAGATCATCGGGCTCCTACGTATTAGGATTGATCGTATCTAGATAGTTCTATAGATAAAGAAGGGCTCGTTTGTGTATATCGACTATGATATTTACTTTATTTAGCTAAGTATTCTACTTCCGACGTTGTATAAAGGTATAGTATTTTTATAGTTAGTCTAGTCGAACGTAGCTAATTATACTAGATC
>MU853423.1:355614-406921 GCA_033297235.1 Trichocladium antarcticum
ATACCTAGTCTAGTCGAACGTAGCTAATTGTACTAGATCTAACAGTCCTTCTATCGCCCGACGCTTATAGGTTTCGCCTATATAACAACAGACTAAATAAGTCCTCCTACCCTTATACGAAATCTTCGTAGCGTTAAAAACTAACATTTTATTTTTATAGTTCCCTAGCTAAGCGATAATCCTAACCGAACCGAGCGGTAGTAGTATTTCCGCCTAGTAGTTAAGTAAGTTATCTACCTATCTTCCTACCTTAAGGTCTTTTTATACTCTAGCGCTAATATTAGCTTCTAGGGCAGGCTATTAGAGGATTGTACTGTTTTAGTAAGTTAATATCCTAATTGCTACCGCGCCGACTTATCTAACTAAACCTATTTAACTTAGAACTATAGCGAGCTCTATACAACTCTAACTTCTACTAGTCCGACCACCCTATTACCAAGTCAGATATATATATACCGTCCTCTCTATAGCCAGGCTAGGCAGGAGGGCGGGCGGGCGCAGGTACGCGGGCGGGTACAGGCGCGCAGGCGGGTACGGGCGCGCGGGCAGGTACGGGCGCGCGCCCGGGCGGTAATTGCTAGATCGATCTATTAATTGCGTCTCCTACTGCAACTACTATCTCTAACCTAGAGATTCTTTTAGTATAAAAACAGTTCTATAGAAAGAGACGATCCTACAAGCTACGGACCGTTTTACTTCTAGAAAATAGCCTCTATTAGCTAAAACAGCTATATTAGCAGTCTTATAAGTAAAACTGTTTTAGCTAATAGGGCCGTTACGTAAGGCGGTAAGCGTTTTGAACGCAATACTGTTTTCATAGTTAAAGACGGTTAGCTAATTAAGATATTTCGTAAACAAGACCATCTTAGCTAGCAAGATCCAATTAATTCGAAAATGCTCTAGGCAGTATAAGACCATCTTACGCACAAAACTCGGTCGGCTAAAAACAATACTAAGATAATCTTTGGCACAAAACGCTGTTGGTATCTGGGGATTGTCGCCAAGACCGTTTTCCTAGAGTGCGGTGGCGCCTTATGGTATGTAAAAGCAGATGCAACAAGCCATCGCACCGCAGTAGCGTGCACCCAAGACAACTTTTGAGGTTCCACTGACAGCTGACAAGGGCGTGATGCCAAGGAAGCAATGGTGGGGCAGTGTCCCGTCCTTGCGCTTGGCTTACCATTTCCAGCACACCACCAGCCTCGTATTCCGCTCTCGCGCGTTTGAATGCTCTTGTGGAGAGGTAATAATGACGGGAACAGACGGAAGACTGATTCTCACATTGAAACACAGGTGGGTAACTGGCTAGCGTAATAACTCTCCAACCTTCTTCATTTCTAATAAGAGACGGGGGACGCTGCCAACTTCGCACGTTCCCAGCATCGAGGTGCCCACCATACATACGAGACGCCAAGTTTGAGTGTTATTCGCCCGATACGATAGGGTTGACGGGGGACTGCTTCGAAGAGAGACGAAGAGTTCTGTCCGCCAATGTGTAGACCCACCCGGTCGCGATGCTCTTACCAATTGTGCCTTGATACATCCCGAACCAACTCAAGAAAAATGACGACAGGGAAACTGGACGGCGTCTCTTTGCCTCGATCAAATCCCAGCCCTACCCGGTCGCTGCCACGCGAGCTATTGCAAGTAGATCGCTCCATTCATAGAAATTTGTGTTTCCCGTGGGACCCCATCATAAAATAGAACTAAGCCGTTCGAAAAATGGGAATTCTGACGAGGGAAACCAGAGCCAGCATTTAATGGAGATTTTGCAAACTCAACCAGTCCGTGGACGAGAGAACGGAACGCGCCAGGACACATCGGTGATTAATATCAGGTGAAATACAAGACTGGATTTTGTTTTCCATGATAAGGGCTTCCGGGCAAAATAGGTTCGAGTCGAAATTCGAGACCCGGAAGGCAAGCAACAGAGGATACCTCATGTCCTTTGATGGGGCTTGGTCGTAAGCTTCGCATCAATCATACCCACTGTGTAGTAGGATCAAGTCGCAGCCACAATGTATTGTGGCTGGAAGCGTGATTCAAGATCGGCACGGGCGCCGGCGTCATCTGCCTTTTTGCGTAGGGAACAGCTCTACAACCGGTTGGTTAGACTCTCGCGGCCCAAGATCAACATGACAGTGTCGGAATCTCGTACCAGGAAAGTGCTCCTTAGCAAACTGTTCGCAGGCCTTGGCTGGCTTGCCAACCTTTTGGCCAATCGTCTTCCACTTGTTGTTCTCATACTCCTTGATCGCACTTAACAGGGCGGCCTGTTCATCATCCGCAAACTCGGCGTAGTGCATGTCCTGGAACTGTGTTAAAATGGCCAGCGAAATTTTGGGGTCGACGATATGGTGAACTGACCTTATACCAATGCTTCTTCACACTACCTTCGGTCCGAGTCGGGAATGTCTGTACAGTGTTAGTCTCATATAGTCATCTCAAAACACACACGGTGCCCACCTTGGCAATCTCGGCCCAGCTATTGCCGGCATCGCGCATTTGCTTCAGCCGAAGCTCCTCAGCGGGAGTCCAGGGAGTATTTGTCCGACTCTTCTTAGCTGGGGGTGGGGCCGGGGCGTGGTTGGCATCATCGGACGCGGGAGGTTGCGTCGGAGCAACAATTGCCTGCGCGGGGACAGGGGCAGGTGGGGGGGCCGGGATGGGCTGCTGTTGCTGTTGATGCTGCACATGCTGTGGGCGATGCGGCTGAGGATGTTGCTGCTGTTGCTGCTGCTGAGGTGGTTGTCCACCTTGGGGAGGGGCGATGGAAGCAGCCTGTGCAACTTGCGGTTGCTGCAGCTGCTGCTGCTGTTGAACAGGAGAAGGAGCAGAAATATGTTGCGGAGCATGTTGCGGAGCATGTTGCGGAGCATGTTGGGATGGGTGTTGTGGCGCATGCTGAGGAGCATGCTGGGCAATATGGGGCGGGGCGTGCTGAGGGGGGTGTTGGGGAGCATGTTGTGCCGCGTGTTGGGGAGCGTGGGCCGGAGGATGAGAGCCCGGAGCAGGGCGTTTGTTTCGTCTCGAAGTCGGCGCGGGTGCGGGAGCCGGAGCCTGCTGCTGGGGTTGCGGAGCCTGGGGTTGCTGCTGGGCATGGGCCATTGGCGACTGGACCGGCGGGGCAGCATGGTGTTGGGCGTGCTGCGGGTGCGGTTGCTGCTGCTGCTGCTGCTGCTGCTGCTGTTGTTGTTGTTGCTGCTGCTGCTGATGCTGGGCCTGCGCGGGTTGTGGTGGCTGTTGGGGATATGCTCGATAGTCCACGGGTTGGTCGCGCCGCGTCATGCCGGGCTGCTGCTGCGGCTGAGCAGCGTAGGCGGGATGGCTGTACCAAGCAGCGTGGTTAGCGAACGCGTTTGGCTGTGGCGACGGTTGTTGATGTTGCTGCTGCTGCGGCAACGGCTGCTGGTGTTGAAGCGATGCCATCGAGGCCGTCTGCAGCGGACGCCATGATTGAACATCGTTCGCCGCCGTCCGCTGCTTCTTCATTCCAGAAGATGCGGAAGGCAAGCAGGTGTCGGGAACCGCCTGGGCGCGAAGCACCAGGGTGCACCACGACAACGGGATGGCAGGTGAAGGGGCACGGGCTCGGAGAATGCGCAAAGAGGATGCAAGCCGAAGACAGAGCAGATGGGACGGCGCGGGATGTTTTGGTTTGATCTTGTCCAGCTTCTCCCACGTGGTCGATCTACTCTGCTCCCATGTTTGCAGGACAAGACAAGAAGAGGGAGTACATTGGGTACAAAAAGGGAGGGAAGGGGCCCGAGACGGCCGAGTGGCGGCGTCTTTGCGGGCGGTGCCCAGATACGAAAAGGTACAAGCTGGAGAGGTACTTACTGGATTTCATTGGAGTGGTTGGTGGAGTTGGAGTAGAGGTACTCGGTCGGCTGCACAGGCGTAATCGTCCACTGATGCATGGTCTAGATGCGCGCCAGAGCTGTCAGCCAAGGTATCCTGCCAGAGCTCCCGTCGGCCGACCGAGCTTGTTTGTGCGATTGCAAAAATGAAAACAGAGGAATAGCAGATGGAAGGGTACGGTCCACCGTGTTGAACTGCATCGATGAGGGGGTTCATGGAATTGGGTGTGCTCTGGCCGTATTCGAAGTGACGAGAGATTTCGGTGCATTGTACCCTCCTCCCGCCAATTTAGAGACGCGCGCAGCGACCGGCTTGGCTGCCCGCTTTGTGACCCGATGGTTGTTTGCTGCGCCCCCAGGGAGCAAAGCGACCACAGGCAGCTGCGTGTCTCTGCATCACGCGTCGAGCCCGAGTCCATCGCGGGAGGGAAATGTAAGACGGCCCGCGCGAGTGGGCGACTGCGAGATGATGGCGACGCCACGGGATGAAGAAGCGATTGGTACTTACGGGCAAGTCGCGACAAATTCAGAGGTGCATAAACAACAGCGACAAGCTGTTTTTTTTGGTGTTGGAAAAGCGAGGTACTCGTGAATGACCAGCGGGCGACGACTTGGGACGCAGAAGTACCTGGACCGGTGGAATGGGGGGCTGGGGACTGGGGGGTGGAGAGAAGGATTTTGTGACCTCAGAGTGCGTGCGAGCTTGGGGTGGATCGGGTTTTGTGAGAATCGCTCGAGCGGGGGAGTGACTTCCAGCGAGAAAAGCTTTCTGTGACTCGACCGGGGGGGCAAGCCACCCAAGCCATATGCCAAGCGCCAAACTGTCGCTTTCCGGACCGCTGACGGGCCGCCAAGGCAAATGTTGAGGAGCCGTGACAGGCAAGGACGCCGATCCAAGGTCGCGTCGTTTGTTAGTTACCTAAAGCTGATGCTGTGACTAACCCTGCTCCGCGGTCTTTTGTTGGTATTTTGCTTGCTTGGTAATTTTTGGGGGTTGCGTGGGTCGATTCAGCGGGAAACGACGGCAAGCCTGCAGATGCTGTCAGCCTCGTAGAGTGATTGTCATCGCAACATGACAGGATTGGACGGCAGTAATTGACCACTAGAGGCGCGATGCGTGCACGAAACTCCCACCAATGACAATGTCCGCTCCAGAGTGGCGGTGATCTGTATCTAGTAACTGTTCACGGCGCAGTTGCAGTTGGTGGTCGAAGCGCCTGTCGAGACAGTTTTGACTGTCGAATGGTGTCCATCTGCCTGGGTGTACTGGGGATGTACTTCTAGGGAAGTCGCATCAAGTCTTGGGGTAAATGTCGGAGGGTGGGTCAATGGTTTCTGGCACCATGGAAGACAATACCGAACTCGATGAAAACGCTACTGCCCGCACAGATAGCATGCCCCGCGCCCGGCTCTTTTTATGAGCACACCGATCTCTATCCTATTCGCAGCTTCAAAGCCCCTCCTCTATCTGAGTACACTCCAGATAATATCTGTATGTGAGGTCACCCCTTTCTGAAGACAGCGCGGCTTGGAAGCGCGATACGGCGCTGGGCACGCTAGGCGGTTGGTGATGACAGGGGTCCGAGGTACATTGGCGCCAAGTTCCAGACAATTGGCTGGCGGTGATCAACAAGGCCGACTTGTCTCATCGTATGCAATGCACCCCTTCTCCAATTTTTACATGCTGGACTGTCCCAAGTTTACTACTTGCTGGCAGCAATGAATGAGATTCTAGCAAGACGGATAGATATGCATACATCGGATACTTATGGAGTCGACTTGGACGCTTCACTAAAAGCATAGGCACCTGGTACCCTTACCCCTTCTCATCACACAGTCTACCTGGACTCCAACTTCACTCCTCAACAACCTTGGGATTTGGAACTCTCCCAGGTTTAATCATTAAGTTCCAATACATCAGCAACCTAACACAGCACACGCGGCCTTACACGGGGTCAAATTCAAGCTAGTTGAAACGGATCGGTTTGCGGTCGGCGCGATCCGGCCGCTTTAACAGCTCAATCCCCGCGTCCGAGCCAAGACCATTCCGGGTTCCACGATGTCACTGTTTGCAGTTACTGGTCGAGCGAGCTAGCCAGCCATTCATCCAACAGAAAACCAGGTCGCAGGGTTGTTGTTTAAAGGAACTGCTCCAACAAGGTACATAACTGGCCTTCTCTGACCTCCTGGCATGACGGAAGCTGTCTGGCTCGAGGGAATGTGTGGGGCTCGCTTATCGCATCGGATTTCAACCCCTGTTCTGGGGCTTCCGCGGATCTGGAATCGGGAGTTGGGATTGATCTCCTGATCCCTTCCTACTAATTTTTGACTTTGATTGTATGTACAGAATTTCGGGCCGTGATCATGGTTTCATTCGCATTGTATCCGTGATTTCATCGTGTTGATGTCGTTTGCGCCGCCGACCACGGCATTTGGGGACAGCTGTTCTCACATCTCTATAACAAGCCTCGACATTTGTCAGTTGCGTTGAACATCCATCATTCCGCTAGAAGAGAGCGGATTTTGGTACTAGCCTGATTCCGTGATGCAGCGTTCCGCCCACGCTTCTGTGTAACTGCATCGAAACCAGGGTTCTGGGATTTCCGTGCCTGTAATGCAGGCGATGGAAACGGGAAAGAAGAGAGTTGTTTGCATCAAGAATGTGTACTTGGGCAAGGGGCGTAAGGCTACAAACAATGAAATTATCCGCTCTATACCCGTCAGCGACTCGAAAAGTACGGGGTAAAATGCACCATCTACTTTCTACTGCCTTCTGCGCTTAGGTTCATGCGGGCCAGCGAAGCCGCTAACGACTAGCCTAGTCACCTAGTGACATACGAGGGTTTGTGGGGGTAGTTGTGAAGATGATATGCGAAGAACTGGCGGACAACTTTTAAGATATTATCCGCGAACCGGAGCCCCCGGGAAGCAGGCGTCGAGAGACCGAACCGCAAATCTCAGCAGTTGAGGTCCTCCGAGTATACTTCTGGAATGCACTAGCGGCCAGCCGGTAGCGGTTGCAAAGCCACCTCTGTGTTCTCGTGGTCAAATATCGAAGCCGGTGAATATTGCTCACAAGAGGCTTCTAAACCCCATATTTGTTCGTTACGAGGCTGGGCCGGTGCGTCGGTTTGGATCCACGAGATCAAGCCAGTTCCTCTGCACGCTGCTGGGCCGATAGTGGATAGTTCGCGAGAGGATTGGTGTCAGGCCTGCGGCTATCATGGAAGAGCCAGTGAGATCCGGCCAGGAGGTTCTGTGTAACATCCCTACCCGCGCGGCGGACTTGGCCGGCCGCAGCTTGCGGTCAAGATGGGGCCGATGGCGCTTCACCAAGCGCCGCACCGATGAATGAGTGGACGGGAGTTGTTCGTGGCCAGGACGTCTAAACAGCCATCGAAGCCCCATGCAAGCCTCGATTGGGGCTGTCTTTGGAGCGGGAAAAGACCTGTCCTTGCCCATCCCGTTCCCCAGACGTGGTGTACGGGTGGTGAAGGAAGCAGTCCGGTTCCGGGATAATGTCGCCAAGCAAATCTCCAAACCAAACATAAGCGGCGGCGGGCGTGGAAAGCCTGGGTTTGAGTCAACAACCAAGTCCAATTTTCAACTATGGTCCAGGCCTAGCCGTCTGAAGCTTCAAGATACGGTTTGGTTGCATCGACCCTGCGGGTCACACTTCCCGGCGTTCGAAATCGTTTCGGTATTTGTTGCTCTCTGTTGCTCGGGCCGGTGCCAGGCTGACCAGGCCTCCCCCGGACCGTCTGGTAAAGCAGCTTGTGGTCCGCGAGGCACAGCATCGTCCTTTCTTCCTCAACGGTGGTCGTTGTGGAGTGGCGGGGGTGGTCTGGGCCTGTGTGGGGAGACCCAATCCGGCAACGCCTGAGACACGGCTGAGATTGAACCAACGGCTAGCGGGTTTTAAGGGTTCCCCACTTGGGGCCGGAACCGATCAGAGCCTTGAAGCAGGGGCAGTGTTGGCGCATGTTCCCTGCAATATTCCGTAGCATTCTTCGGATCGTGTGCTGCCGGCTTGGAAGTTCGACGACATGTTTCTGCAAGCAATCAACATTCGGATGCTGGCTGACTGACGCCGTCCCTGCGCAACGGAAACACGGGCCGAGGAGGTCGATGCTCGGTATGGGGTGCCGGATGGATGGTGGCTCGAGGAATTGCCTCTGACGGCACGAGGGATTGTGTGGCCGCTGGAGAATGCGCGTCGAACCGCCGGCCGCCCGCAGCAACCATACCGATGCTTGCTTTTTCGACAGAGTACCGGGCGTCTGGGGCGGGCCGAGAATGGTGCAGAGATTGGCAATTGGGTACCTGGAAACAATGCCATGTTTCAACCGGCAGGATGTCAAACCAAACATGCGGGCTGGGGTCTTGGAACGGCTGGCAGCGGACCTCCACAGAAGAGGGGCACGACGGCTCCCTGACCAATCACCAACAACCAGCAGCCCAGGAGTCAGTCTGCACCTGCAAGTCGCTTGCATGTTCTTTTTGTCTTCGGCCCATCGAGTCCACAAAACATTGATTGCTGATGGCCCGGCGGTAAAATCCATGCGCCCTTCGAATACGGATACGGACCTCGATATCTAGCCCGACCAGGCTCTGCGAACAATACAATTGTCAACATGGACAACGGCGCGGCGAGGATCGTCCGCCGGCGGGAGCGCGCCGCGCCAATTGTTCCCGTTCCCGAGTCAGGACCTCGACTTTCGCGAGCACATCTCCACAGCGGAAACAAGGGAGATCAATCGCACCACGACTAGGAAATGGTGGTAGGGTTCCCTGGCGACCTATTCTGCGACATTGCGCGAGATCTCCATAGAAGGTTTTGTTCCAAGCCCCCTGGGCCGCACCGTTTCCAGGCTGTGCCAGGAGGCGTTACTTGGAGCATGGAACCATTGTTCAACCAGGCAAGACCCAGACTCCCCTTCCCGCCGTCTCCCCCCATGGGCCAGATGGCGGGAGTCTCTTCCTCTATCCCTTAGAACGCTAGTCAATATGACCACGACGCGGCCTCGTAGGGCCGTCCCGTGGGCTCCCCTGTCCAATCCTACCCGTGGTGTAACCACCATCCCGGGCCCCTCCCCTCCACACCCAAGCGTCCCCACAAAGGTCTGTAACAGGCCCCGAGCTTGTGGTGTCCCCCCCCTGTCCGCCCTACGGGACTGGCTGAGCCTCAGCCCAACGTCAAACAACAGCAAACGATATTATTCCGTCCCCCCCCTCCCCCGCCATGGCTTTCTTGCCTCGTCGTTCCCTATCTTCCCTACCCACCAAGGCCTCCTTGTGGATATTCTCATCTCATATCACTACGCCGTTGCGTGTGTGGCCCTTCATTTCTTCTTTCTCCTCTCGCAGCTGACGTTGTCGCTCTCTCCTTCTTACCAACTGGCTTGGCTGCCTACATTCGTTTTTGGAGAAAGATAATTTCCATTCTTAGACGGCATAGTCTGGTTAATTACACTGCTCCTAATTGTTTGGACGAATCTCCATCCATCGAGTAACTCGCACAACACTTCGACTCGTTTGTGTCTGTCCGTTGTTCGACGGCCGGTCACTCGCTCGCCCCCTTCGACAAACCCACTGTCATCAACGCCCAAGTATCCGATCTCTTACGCGACTCATACCGGAATTAGACGACTTCGATTCACTGAAGCAGCAAGTTCTGCTTGTTCTTTATACAACCACTTTTAGTACAGTCTTCGGTTTTTGGGACGTACCGCCCAGCAGGACTGAGCTTTGGAAATTGAGCCACAATGGCTACCGCTATGCATATGACCGGGCAATCCGTCCCATACGCCCCCACATCGGATGGAATGGGCCGTCGCGAGTACGGTGTCACGAAGAACAGGAAGACGGCCTCGACGGGCGGCGGGAGAGCCTGGAGCGAGGATGAGGTGCGCAAGTCCATTAAGCGATCCGGGCGACATCGGATTGTTTGTCCTGAAAGAGAGTATGAGCGTTAACAGTACCACCATTGTAGGA
The DNA here is from genome assembly GCA_033297235.1 of Trichocladium antarcticum. NCBI lineage: Eukaryota > Fungi > Ascomycota > Sordariomycetes > Sordariales > Chaetomiaceae > Trichocladium > Trichocladium antarcticum. The sequence continues at coordinate 365,469 of MU853423.1, forward strand.
AGTATATCTTTTACAGACTCGTCTCCAGAAGATGCCATACAAGCATATTGCTGCTCACCTTAAGAAGACGGAGCTCGCATGCCGCCTTCACTACCACCAACTGAACCACGGCAGCAACCGCCGCAAGCGCACGACATCCATATCGTCGGGTTCTTCAACTAGCGGGCAGTCGCCAATCCAGCAAACGTCGATACCGTCGCCGATTTACGAGTACGGCGGCGCAACCAGCCGCTCTTCCTCGCCTCCCGAGTCGACAGGATCGTATGGCTCGGCGAGCCCGGGGGGCCTCCAGCTGCCCAGCATCATGTCGGCAACTGCTTCCTCCAATGCCTCGCCACGTCTGCCAACCATCCTGCCGAAGCCAACCTCGATGACCCTCGCTCTGTCCTCGATCAGTGCTTCCAGCTCAGGCACCGCTTTCCCCGCCGCCGCATCGCACAGCCACCCCAACCACGTTTCGTCCACGAACACCACAGGCTACCGGGCCCCTCTCACCCCGACCCGCCCCGCGCGGCCACACTCAGCACACATATCCCACCCACATCATGCGCCGGGGTCCCTACGCCTAGACTGCTCTGCACTGCCACCGCCGCCTTCGGCGGGCGCGACTGTGCGTCCCCCCTTCGCGGCCAGCCACCCCGTCGACATGGGCCGGCTGGCGGCCGTCTACGGCGCCCACCGCGCATCCTTCTGGGCTGCCGTGGCGGCCGACTACGGGCCTGGCGCAAACCCGCACGTCCTGGAGCAGGCGTGGCGCGGGAGCAACAGCAACAGCAACATCCACGGCAGCGGCAGCGGCAGCGGCAGCGGCAACAAAAACAAGAGCAATGGCAAGCTGATGAACGGCAGCGTGGGCTTGGGAGCGGAAACGGCGCAGATGACCCCCCTCACGCCGACCGGGAGCCCCGATGGCCATGTCTGTGGCATCGCGGGGGGTGGGTTGCCGCAGGGCAGGCCGGATAAGACGCGGATCAGCGCCATTCTGGGGATTGATGCCAATCCGAGGAGTCCGAGCGAGAGGGAGATGGTGAGGCGGATCGAGGAGGAGAGGTGTGTGGTTGCGGTTGTGGGGGCTTGAGAAGAGTTGTGACTTGAGAGTGGGGCGGCTGTCTCCCGTCTGTCTCTTGTTCTTCTTTTGTTGGCGTTCATATGGGGCGCCTGGCTGTTGGGGAGGGGATAGGGGATCCCATGTCTCTTAATACGGAGGGTGTGTATGCAAGTGATGGCCCAGTCTTGCCCCATCCGGGTTTGGATAATTCTGCTCTTTGGTGTAGGCATGGCGAGGCCGGTGGGGATTAGACAACGGATAAAAGTGACGACATCTATAATTAGCAACGACGACAACTCAGGGATATCGGATGCCCTTTTCTCAGCTGTTTCTCGTGCCCCTTTCCTTGTTCCCAAAAGGTCGCATTGGATTTGGCAGGACGGGGATTTTGCAGGTTTCTTGTCTTTCCCAGCTGGGTTCTTCGGATCGGGACAGCATAGCGGATGGCGGGTGGATGCGGGAAGACGCACCATCGTCTTTGTGGGTTCCAGCAAGGGGCCGAAGAGTATGCTGGTCGAATAACATGCACCATTCTTTGAACGTGCCCCGTACCTGCAGTTTTGGCGTTGATATGGAAGTGCATGTCTCGAGGTCCGTATCCGCCGCATGCCGGATCGAGATAGGGAATGTGGGTGTCCGAGTGCTATCCGTGCCACCTCGGGTGCTCTGCCTGCATATGCCGGGTATCGCAAGCAATACAATGCGGGCCGCTGCCCAAGCGTCACCGCTCAAGTCGTTCGCCGCCACTCCGCGGTCAAGTCTCGAGTCGGAAAGAGAGCCTGTCTTGGCTCCTTGGATAGTGCTCCTCTTGGACTGGGGTTAGCCAGAGACACAGAGACCAGGAACGCTGACGACGTTTCACATGCAAATGGCTTCCATGTTGACGGGGCTCAGAGTGCTGTTTTGTATCTACGCGGATATGTAGTTACTGTGTAAAGCGCGCAGATTGTATGCAACATGCAACATGAATGTCTAACCCGCGATTTCCCGCAGCCCAAGACAGAAGCCCCAACTTCAGTGACGAATCAGGCGCCTCCTAGGCTCGACTTCCTGCCTCTGTCGAGGAAAGATTCTTGCACACTCCTGCCACATGCCCAGGCAGTCATTATGATAGTGGACACCCTCCCCCGCCTGTCCGTCCTGACGCCTGTCGTCACCTCAATCCTTGCCAAGCTTAGTACCCGTGGCGTTCATGTATTTTAGATGCAACGTCATCCGGTTCCTATCTCCTGGGCCTCCCGGTGCGATAACCGGACGCGCGCATCTCCCTTCCTCCCGTCCGCTACCCGCCAACGCTGGTTATAACTCTCGCTTGCGGTTGACGCCTTACGACATTGCATTTGCGGCATTTCGCAGATTGACTTTCCTGCAAAGCCGCAGTCCCCAATTGGACGCGGGCTTGGGACAGCCCTCCCTGCGGCCCCAATGATGCTGTACACACGCTACAGTGCAACGCAACGATGTACATAGCGACAGGGGGCCTCGCTGATAAAGCCGCATCATCTCCACCAGCGGTGAGCCCCCTTGTCTCCCACGTGGAACACACCTGTGCTGTGGACCGGTCTCACATCCGACTCGTTTCAAATGAGAAGGCAATGGCTCGGAGATGGATGGCTGAAGCCGGCGCCATGACCGAGACTTGACGGATTCGTCCTCTGCACCGACATGTTCAACGTCTGCCACCTGTGCCCGGTCCCCACCTCACCCTGCAATTTACCCTTTCCCGGCTATCGCAGGAACGCCATTCTGCCCTCGAGCAGCTAACCAGATCGGCCGTTTATTACTGGTGACCGGCCAGCCAATCCTCGGCGGAGCATTTGCGGTGACAGCGGACAAGGGTCCTGTGCTGTCTGTCGGACGTCAGGCTTTGCTCAGCGATGGAAGCTCGTCATCCCGGAGCTCGGTTGACTAGCGGAGAGCTGCTAACGGTTCTTAGCCAAGCTTCGTCCTCCACCTCGGCCTGCCAATGTTAAACACAAGCGCAATCCCCAAGAAATTCCTGAGACCTCCAACATCGCACACCGAACACCGAACATCGAACATCACCGCACCGGCCCATCATCGCCCATCGTCCCCTTGGAGCCTTGAGCTGGGCGATTGTTCTCGCAGAGGAACCGGCACATCCCTACCTCGGCTGCCAACATGGCACCACACGCAGATGAGACACAGGGAGGCCGAAATGGCCGGGACGTCGGCCAAGGGAACGGCCACGGCGAGCGGAACATGCCCAAGCCAGGAGAATACATTCAGTTCGAGGCCCTCCCACCCGGAGGCCCTCTCAATCGTTGGTCTCAGGTCTTGACAAGAGGGCACGACTTTCCCGGCGCCCAGGTAAGTGCCTTCTCTGGTGCGAAACATCTCTGTGAAAGCTCCCGTAGTGCCATGGCTGTCCGTTTTAAGGTGGTTGGGCGGGGGGTTGAGGAAGGGGCCAGCGCTCATCGGCGGTGATTGGATGAAATTGCACGACTGACAAGACGGCCTGTCTGTTCTTAGGCGATGCTTTACGCCGCTGGCGTTCCGGATAAGGATATGATGAAGAATGCGCCCCATGTAGGCATCGCGACTGTGTGGTGGGAGGGGAATCCGTGCAAGTAAGCATCACCAGCCACTCTCGCGTCGCTGCACTCAGGCTACCCAGGATGCTAACTGTGGAGCGTCCAGCACGCATCGTGAGTGATGGCCGTTTTGGCCCTGTTCCACAAGGAGTATGCTGCTAAGACGAGAGTGTCCAGTGCTTGATCTCGGAAATATCGTCAAGAAGTCCGTTCAACAGCAACATATGTTGGCATGGCAATACAATACGATTGGTGTTTCGGACGGCATCACAATGGGTGGAGAGGGTGAGTAGCCGGGATTTACCCCTGACCCCTGAACAACGGCAACCCGTTGGTGAGAAATGCGTTGCTCACATGATCGCTTGCCTCAACAGGTATGAGATTCTCGCTCCAGTCCAGAGAAATCATTGCCGACAGCATTGAGACGGTAACGTGCGCCCAGCGTCATGACGCCAACATCAGCATCCCAGGCTGTGACAAGAACATGCCTGGCGTCGTCATGGCAGCCGCCCGCCACAACCGGCCCTTCATCATGATCTATGGCGGCACCATTCGCAAAGGCCGCTCCGCACTTCTCGACAAGGTGATCAACATTTCAACATGCTACGAGGCCTCCGGTGCCTACACGTACGGCCGTCTGCAGGCAAAGTGCAAAAAGTCCTCGGGTGCCGAAGCCACACCTTCGGACGTCATGGAGGATATAGAAAAGCATGCGTGCCCTGGCTCGGGGGCTTGCGGTGGCATGTACACTGCCAACACGATGGCCACGGCGATCGAGGCCATGGGTCTGTCTCTGCCCGGATCCTCATCGCACCCGGCAACGTCACCCGAGAAGCGACGCGAGTGCGAACGTGCTGCCGAGGCGATCCGCGTATGCATGGAGAAGGACATCCGACCGCGTGATCTAATGACCCGCGCGGCATTCGAAAATGCCCTCGTGGTGACGACAGTGCTGGGCGGCAGCACCAATGCTGTTTTGCACCTCCTGGCCATGGCCAACTCAGCCGATGTGCCGCTCACCCTGGATGATGTCGAGCGGACATCCAATCGCACGCCCTTCCTCGCCGACCTCGCGCCCTCGGGCCGCTACTACATGGAAGATCTGTACGATATTGGCGGCACCCCTGCTGTCCTCAAGATGCTGATCGCCGGCGGGCTCATTGATGGCTCGCTCATGACTGTGACGGGCAAGTCCTTGGCGGAAAACGTTCGGGACTGGCCCCCTCTCTCCGCTGGCCAAACCATCATCCGCCCCCTGTCCAACCCGATCAAGGAGACAGGCCACCTGCGCGTTCTCCACGGCAACTTCTCACCCGGCGGCGCCGTCGCCAAGATCACGGGCAAGGAAGGCCTCTCGTTCACGGGTGCCGCGCGCGTCTTCAACAAGGAGCACGAGCTCAACGACGCCCTCGCGCGGAGCGCCATCCGCCAGGACGAGGGCAACCTCGTGCTGATTGTGCGGTACGAGGGCCCCAAGGGCGGACCCGGCATGCCCGAGCAGCTGCGCGCCAGTGCCGCCATCATGGGCGCGGGGCTGACCAACGTCGCGCTCGTCACGGACGGCCGCTACAGCGGCGCCAGCCACGGCTTCATCGTCGGCCATGTTGTTCCCGAGGCGGCCGTCGGCGGGCCCATTGCGCTGGTCAAGAACGGGGATATCATCACCATTGATGCCGTCTCGAACCGGATCGATATCGTTGAGATTCCGGGCGTCGAGAAGGGTGCCGAGGCTGTCATGCGCGAGTTGGAGCGCCGTCGCGCAGAGTGGAGTCCGCCCAAGATGAAGCCAATGCGTGGTGTTTTGGCCAAGTATGCGCGCCTTGTTGGCGATGCGAGCCACGGTGCTGTGACGGATGTCGGGGGATCGGCTTGGTAGATATGCGGAGCAGGCTTTTTCGTTTCCTCGGTTTCTATTCCTCCTCCCCTCTCTTCTTTTCTTCCTGTTGGGTGGCAGGGCAAGTACCTTTATGTGGTTCCATACGTTTTGGCCGGAATGAAGCGGGGAAGCAATACATGATAGATGGGATAGACGGAGGCAGAAAAGTAATGCAATTGGTATATAGATAGGACAACTCGGCAATGGACAAGTCAACATTCACGAGTTTAATTTAAGCACTACCGGAATGGAAAAGCACCACACTGAGAATGTCCCACAAGGCATGGGCGAACAAGCATGGAACCACGGCAAGAAGTTGGATACAAGATGCCTCTCGGGTAGGAATGGAAGGGCCACGGATCCCATTTCCACTCCTTGCTTAGACACCTCGGCCGGTGTTGTGTCTGTGTTGTCTCTGACCCGTCCAATTCCCCCCCGCCTGTGCGTGCTCGGGATTCGCAGGCAATACACACTCTTTTCGCCCCGAATGTGTCAATTACTTTCTGTATGTATGGGCCGTCTCGCGTATGATCCAGCTTGCGCGCGCCAATGCAACCGACTTGGACCGCGACTGACTGACTGACAAGAACCCCCAGCCACGAGACCAAAAATACACCGTGTAGCGTAAACCAAGAACAGGGAGGAAAACAGACCATAACCCAACGAACCAGTCTTGCTTTGCTGCTGCTGCTGCTGCTGCTGCCGCCATGCCATGAGTAGGTAGGTAAATGCGGGCATAAATCTATGTGCCAAGAAAAACGGATTGCAAACCCTTAGTACCCAACAACCAAGCAGACACAACACACAACCGAAGGCCGCCCCCCCCCACGGCCACCGCAAAAAAACCAAGCCAACCCCTTTTTCTGTCCATGCACGCACGCATCTCTTTCAACCCCCTCCCCCAACACACTCATCACGGACTGGCCCACCCCCCCGCCACATCAACCCACTCCGCGATACAGCTCCCCTCTTTGCCCTCGACCTCCACAATGTCCGTGTCGCAGCGGCAGCGACAGCCGACGCCGTTCTCCCGGGGGGGGTCAAACGCCTCCCAGTAGGCGTCCTCCTCGGCGCGCTTGCGCGGGTCCGGCGTCGTCAGCTCGAGGAAGGGCTGGCGCGGCAGCTGCAGGCCCGGGGCGTTGGCCGGGCAGTGCTGGATCGTCGTGTGGCGGTAGCCAAAGTCGCGGAAGTAGTGGATGTCGCGGGTCGCGAGGAGGGCGCCGGCCGCGAGCGAGTGGATCGGTGCGTCGCCCCACTGTGGGTTGTCACGCGGATGTTAGTATGGTGGGCGGACTTGAAAAAAAAGAGGGGGGAGGGCGTACCCGCTCCATCCAGAAGCCGCCGCTGCGGTCCATCATCCGGAAGAAATCCGTGTAGGCTTTACTGCGGAAAAAGTCGAGGCGGGCGATCTCAAAGTTGGACCAGAAGTGGCACATGTTGTAACTTTCGCCCTCCATGGCATCCGGGTCGATCTCTTTGGGCTTTAAGGGGTCGTCTTGAGGGGGCTCGGGCCCCTTGTCCGGCTGCGGCTCGACAAACATCTCCCAGAGGCCCTTCGAGGTCAGGTTGTGGAGGCGCTTGTAGGCCGAGGCGTAGCGGAAGATGTTGGGAACCGTCTCGCGCAGTTCCTTGACGGCGATGGTGAAGCCGTATGTCTTGTTGTTCTCGATCATCTGGAGGAAGGGGTCACTGGGCTGGGTTAGTAACACGTCGGATCGAATAACGATGGGGCCTTACTAAGTGATGTCGCAGAAGTACTTGATCTCGGGCTCCAGACGCCAGTACCACTCGTACTTTGCCAGAAGCGGGTGGTGGAAGAAGAAGCTATGTCCCAGTCAGCATGCGGGTCGCACTCTCGGGCGAATTAGGGGCGTCGTACCCCGAGTAGAAGCGGCACATGAAATGGTAGCTTTCCATGCCGCCGTACATGATGGCGTTGTCTCCTTGTTTGTTGATGCCCTCCTTGGCAACCTTGGGGTCTACCCAGTCGGGGTAGCCCCACATGTCGGGGCCAACCTTGCCGAACTCGACGGTGCCCGAGGTGTAGTTCTTGACGGTGTCGATGAATGTCTGGTTGAAGTCCCCGTCGTTGAGGAAGACATAGGGGTAGTGGTACCAGCGGTTGAAGTGGCGCTCGATCGACTTGATGGACTCGATCACGCCGTCTAGCTCCTTGTTTCTCGCGAGCACAACGAAGGCCGCGTTGGCGCGGGGCTTGCTGGTGTCGGGCTCTTGGCAGCCGGTGACGAAGACCTTGTCGTGCTTTTCGCTAATTTTTCTGCAGAGATGGCCGTCAGCACACGGTGGCCGGGCGCGGACCAGACGCACGCAGACGCCAAAGCGTACCTTATTGCCGGCTGATCGCCAGCGGGCATTAATATCCTCCCTGCTGAACTGGGATGCCGAACAAACAGCAGCAAAATAAGGATGACGACAATGCATGGGAAAAGAACGACAATTCCCAGCGGCACTGAAATGGTCGAATTGCCCTTGAGCCGGAGGGGCCTCCTGAGGTATGCCAGGCGCGACGCGAGGGTTCTCGCGCGCGGCTTGCCTTTTTCGTCGGCGACGGGGAGTTGGTGAGGGCGCCCTGCCGGGATGAACTTCCCAGCTCGACGGAGGAGATCCATCGTCGATGGACTCCGGGGCGGGAAGCCAGCCGATGGGGATGTGCTCTAGTCGCTCGGTGCACGTTTTATTGGAGTTCGCTGGGTGGATGTCGGGATAGGAAGCCTGGAGCAGGAGGGTTCGCTGGGCGGGTGTCGCGTGGCTCGAACTCGATGTCTCGGAACAAATGCGACGGGTCGCTCGTTCGGGCCGCCAAATACCACGTCTGTGGACGGCAGAGCGGCGATTCGGATGGAAATGCCCGATCGCGAAGCATTGATGCAAAGGGGGTTCCCTCGAGATCAGGACAGGACTGCAGTTCGATATGTGGCTAGTCGCTGGGACTGGGGGCTGCCATGCCTGCAGCGAGCTTGGATGGGGACGACACGGGGGCGACCCTTGGGGACCCTTGAGTGGGTCTAGGTCGCTACCGTTGAATCGTGTCACGCAGGAAGCAATGATACAGTTGGGAAAACGTGTTCTTGAATCGCAATCGGCCTGCCTGCCTGATAAAGATTCGAAAATGGTGCCTTCTGAAGAAATAAATCTGCGGTCGTCTCAGCCAATGCCGTCTTGGCCGATCTTGGTCGGGTGCAGGAGAGATTAGCTAGAGAGATTAAGGTATGGGATGGCTGCCCGCTGAGGCAGCATGTACTCCGCCGCCCTGCACGAAGCAAGGAATGAACTTGGCGTTGGCTGCCGCGCTTGCAGACGGCCGCCAGCTGGCTGTCCGTTGCCATCTGATCTGCGATTCTGCATGATGGTTGTCAACCGCAGCAGCCAGCAGCGATCTCTGAAGCAACCTAGCGCTGCTAAAAGTCGTTAACTGAGGTTATGCACCTGTCATATTCCCCCCCTCGTCCTCCCTCTCGCTCTTTCGCTGCCCCACAAAGTCGACGCGAACAAACATGCTAGACATGCAACTGCCATGTGCCATGTGCCATGCCATCCATCCGCTGAGCCGCAAGCTATCGCCAAGGGTTCGAGGCCAATCCGTGCAGGGATAGAAGAACAGGCGGGAAATGCGGCTCGTTTCCTTCCGGCTGCCATGAGCCAAGACAGTATCCAAGAGCTTCAGCAATTCATTTGGGCGTGGTGGCAGAGTGGTCTAATGCGCAAGACTAGAAATCTTGTTCCTTCGGGAGCGTCTGTTCAAATCAGGCCCACGTCGGAGTTATCTCTTTTGCTTTTTATTCTTTCCGCCTTTTCCTTGTCATTTTCGCCACTTTTATTCGCTTCCCTTCCACACTCCGGAAAGAAGGGGGTACAAGGGGAGAAGGGGTACCGGCCAGCCGGGCGCTGCGAATGAAGTCGTTATTTTAACCTGCCACTACACGTTACTAATAGCATTGGATCGCGTGGTGACGGTAACGTCTGGAAGCAAGTTTCCATTTCTCATTCTATCAAAGGATTCACGTACTACCTCCATCCTGAATGCCAAACAACCTGCCGCCTAAACTCCTACCAACTCTCCGTTGGTCAAAGCCGGCTTAACTTCTTACGTCGGGATCTCACCTTCCTATTCTCCATTTCTTCGCCGTCTTCTTTTTCGCATCCTTGGGCGTGTCCTTGGGTGTGTCCTTGGGCTTCCAAACGGGAACCTGTGCATAGAGGCTTTGCACGACCGTGGACATTTTGGCAAAACACACATCTCTGGGCCCCCACCTGTTGATAGCCGCCACCTTGGCAATCTTGAACTTGTCGATCCCCCGTTCCAGCCAGCAGGACCACGGAACGCCGTACCAGTCGGGAGTGTTGGAGTCTCGGTGGTAGATGCACCGCTTAAGCGGATCGACCAGGGTCTCGTACGACTTCTGGATGGCTTGCTTCCGGCCGGGCAACAGGCGGAGCTTTCCCATCTTCGTGTTGTAGGCTTCCGTAATGTCATCGGTCGGTGTAGACACGCGAACTCCAAGAACGTCGTATGGTGTCTCGCCGGACGCGGCTTTCGGCTTCTTATTTCGGAAGGGAAAAAGGTAGGAAGGGGTGCCTCCTTGGGTGCTAGGCGCGCGGACTGCGGCCGTCTGTTTCGCACTTGAAGAGCTGGCAGACGTAGAGGCGGCTGCTAGGGTCGAGGGTACAACCGCCAGCAGAAAGGCCAGGATCTGTGCTGTTGGAATCCGCATCTTTGTTGTCTGTGACTGAAATCTGTTGTTTCTTGGGGGTTTTCAACAACGGCGTCTCGGTTGAACAAGTTATAGAATACTGCTGGTGGTTGGCAAAGTCGAGGAGAAGCGGCCGGGCACTGAGTAGTCGAAGTTGGTTGTCCAGGTTGTTGGATTATCCGAGACTGGCGCCGTGTGGAAGGGTCTTGATATACAAGACCACACGGGACAATGTATGCAGCTAGTTCTTTGTTGAACAATCTGGTTGTTTCATTATCTTCCCTGGTATTTCCCATTGTCTGAAACTGAAGCCGAACAACCCTGTTGCAGCACGAGCGACCATCAGTTGTCGGTCTTCTTTTCCAGGCACATACTAGAAGTTGCCATTTGTCAAAAACGCCTAGCTATGTCGTTGTGTTAAGAGTACAACTCAGTTGGAAATCCACTTCCACACCAATCACAGCCTCAGAGGCCCAGGTTTGAAGGAGCCGTATCTGGGCGGGACGCGGCTGTTGTGATGAGTCGGAGCATATTGGTGCGAGAGGGTGTTGCTGAAAGGGAAAGTCGACCTCCGTAAAGTTGTAGCACTGGTTGGATGGCCAGTCCCCACAGTGCCGCCTATATTTCGACTGGAATTGGGGGTGCACGGATACAGAATGCCGATAAGATCGCTTGGCAGTTGCTCTGAGGCAGAGCTGCTTGGCTCGTGCCCTGCTTGACTGCCTCCGCGCGACAGGCTGCAAGCCCAAAAAGTTGGGGAGCTTGCAAGTCGCAACCGAAACAGCAGCAACCATCAACCTCCATCCGCAATGTTGTGCGCACGTAAGCCGATGTCTTGGGTCTTGCTTGACGGAGAATGCGCTGACAATCAATGCAGTTTCAGGCGAGGTTCCCGAGGAGCCGGTCGTTTCCAAGAAGACAGGTCCGTCGCAAATCGACATCGCGAATCGACATCGCGAATGGGACGCGGAACGGGAGGCTAACACCATCCAGGCACCGTGTTCGAGAAGCGATTGATCCTCAAATACATCGAAGAGAACGGGAAAGAGCCCGGAACCGACGAAGAGCTCGACCCCGAGGATCTGCTCCCGGTTCAGACGAGTCGCGTTGTCCGGCCACGGCCGCCAAACTTCACGTCCCTACCATCGTTGCTCAAGGCCTTCCAAGACGAGTGGGACGCGCTGGTGCTGGAATCATACAATACACGAGAGCAGCTCTCGCGGACGAGGGAGGAGCTTGCGACAGCCCTCTACCAACATGACGCCGCCGTCCGTGTCATTGCGCGCCTGACCAAGGAGCGCGACGAGGCCCGCGATGCCCTGTCCAAGGTGACCGTTGCGCCATCGTCTTCCGGGGCGGCCAATGGCGATGCCATGGCAGTCGACAACGAGAGCCTCCCGGAGAATCTGGTGGAACACATCCACGAGCTGCAACAACAGTATGTACCTCATGCGCGCGCCGTACCAATGACCATGTGCTGACACCATTCGCAGGTTAATGAAGGGTCGCAAGAAGCGTCCGGTCCCCAAGGGCTGGGCCAGCTCGGACGAAGTTGCTGCCTTGCGGCAGGCAGCCTACACGGACCTAACCGTCTCTCAAGCATCGTCCCTCGACGTCGAAGCAGACTACGCGGCGATCGGTGGTCTGGATGGCAAGGTCGACATCTACTCGATCCAGGCAAACAAGGTGGAGAGGTCGCTCGACGTAGCCGAGCCGGTCACGGCCACCGTGTGGACCGGCTCCAAGGTCGTCGTGGCCACGGCCAAGGGCGCCGTCAAGGTGTTCGACAACGGCGACGAGACCGCCTCGTTCCAGGCGCACGCGGGGGCTGTGACGGGCCTCGCCATGCATCCCGGCGGCCGGGTTCTCGCGTCTGTCGGCGTTGACAAGAGCTTCATTTTCTACGACCTCGACACATTGGAGCGGGTCTCACGGGGCTACACCGATGCTGGTATGTGCTTGTAGCCCACACACACCCGAACGGTCCTCCTGCTAACTCTGATCCAGCATTGACTTCCTGTGCATTCCACCCCGACGGCAACCTCTTCGGCGCCGGCACCCAGGCGGGAGACATCAAGATCTTCAAGACGGACACTGGCGAGCAGGCGGAAAGCTTCAGCCTGGGGAGCCCTGTCCAGACGCTTGTGTTCTCGGAGAACGGCTTCTGGTTTGCCGCGGCCGGCAAGGGGCAGTCGACCGTCGCGATTTTTGATCTGCGGAAGTCGGGCCCCGCCGCGCAGGTCAAGGAGCTGCAAACGGGGGATGCACAAACACTGGCGTGGGACTACACGGGCCAGTTCCTGGCGACCGCCGGGTCGACGGGTGTGACGGTGCAGATGTACGTGAAGAGCGCCAAGTCATGGTCTGAGCCGCTCCGGACCAGCACGCCCGCGACGGCTATCCGGTGGGGCGCGGAGGCGCGCTCGCTCGTCACGGTGAGCAAGGAGGGCGTGGTGTCGGTGCTCGGAGCCAAGGAATGAGACGACTCGGCGCTTGTATCATAGATGTGGTTTTGTCGGGCGCCTGAAAATGTGATACCTGCAATGAACGGATGTGAAACCCACGCAGGAAGAGTCGATTGGCTGATGTGTACTCCGTATGATGTGTATCCCCAGAAGCTGGCAAGATTAGTTCTCTCTGCAAACCGAGGTGAGAAGTGGTGCTGTGTTTGCGATTTGTTTGGTTCAGCTGTCCGCCAGTGGCAACTTCTCCCTTGCATCGGTTGCTGAACGTGCTTTGCTTGGGTGGGGCTGGGTAGTGAATGTTTGCCATCGTATTGCTGAGGTCATCAATTGGCCAGGCGGCCTTGACTGCGAGGGGCAGCCGTCTCATGTGCGCTCGAGCGAGGCCTGGCCAGGTCGCTTTCCACACTCGGCTTTTTTAAACCGTGGAACCACCCTTTGACCAGGCGCAGAGCCCCACGGAACCCGCCCGATGCAAAGGTCCCGCAGGCTTTGAGGCAACGACCTTCGGCTTCTTTTCCCCCACTCACCACTTTGTTGCTTCTCCTCTGCTCCCGAGTCGCTTGAGCCGCACCCAAACTTGGTTTCGGCCCTGCCCCGGGACCCGCCACCTTCAACCTACCGTTCGCTTTCAACCCGCGCCTTGCAACCAATACCGCGATCGCCAGAATAGCCGCCTTCACGTCAATCACCCTCCTCTCGCGCGGCGCGTGGGATCGACCACCCGGTGGATTCGCTCCACATCCCACGGCCCTGGTGGGAGACGAGATTATGGACTTTTACATGCCCATCGAGTCGGACGACCTCGCGTCGGATCCGTTCGACGACGAAGAATACGAGCCGGCGCAGTCGGTCAGCCAGTACTCGGACTCGGACGACGAGCCGGATGAGGCGGGGCCGGAGAACGAAGAGCAAGACCGGGATATCGTGCATGGCCACGATTACGACTCGCTGGGAGACGACGGCTGGGATTCTGACGGCGTCCCCCGGGGTATGCAGCCGGATTACGACTCTCCCCCACCACGGCAACGACCACCCGCCCACGCGCGTCAACTTTCGGGAACACCATTTGACGACTTTGACGACAACGACGGCGACGATCTCGACGGCATGCCACTCCGCTCCCACTCTCACCCTCCGACACCGGCAGCCCAGGCCCGGCCTCCGTCGGTATTGGCGCGAGAAGCGATTGCGCCAAGGGTTGCACGCCCATCGCGAGAGAACCGTCGCCACCTCTCCCGGCGCCATCCATACAGTCGGCCGCGGGATGCTCCCGGGGGCCAGGCCCGAATGGCGAATGGACGAGTCAACCAAAACGACAACGGGCTCGGCGATGAGCTGGTCTTGATGGAAGTGCAGCCGGCCCGCGGCATGCGAGGCAACCACGCGGCTCTCGAGGTCATAGATCTGACAGGCGATTCGGATTCGCCCGCGGTCGAACCCGGAGTGGCTGCCCCACGGCCGCGCACACAGAACCCCCGCCGGCACAACCAACGCCCACCAGCTCTTCCCCGCCGTGACGGCAGCGTCCTCGGCAACATCAACGCCACTGTGATCGACCTGACGGGAGACGACCCCCGCCCCTCACCACCAATGCCGCAGCAGCTTCCCCGCCACCACATCCACCGTCGCAACAACGCCCACCACGACCAGTGGCAAGCCCCGGACCCGCTTCGGCCGCTGCACCAAGGCCACCACATGGCGCTTGGCGACAACGCACAGCTGGGCGGTGTCGGTGCCCGGCTCATCGGAATCATCGACCGCATCAGCATGGGCCTGTTCTACCGCGGCCAGTCGCCCGACGTCGAGGTGGAGTTCATCGGCGGGCCCGGCCTGCACATGGCCGCCGACCCGCTGGCGCACAACGCACCCAACCTCGACTACCGCGGCGGCGACCGGGGCGCGCCCAAGCCCGCGTTCGTGCCGCCGCCGCCCGCGCGCGCGGGCTTCACGCGCGACCTGGGCGGCGCCGACGACGAGACGCTCGTGTGTCCCGGCTGCGAGAAGGAGCTGCACTACGATCCCGAGGACGCCGGGGCGCCGGCGGCCAAGAAGGCCAAGCCGGCGCGGGCGTCGCGCAAGGACCAGGAGGAGCACCATTTCTGGGCGCTCAAGGAGTGCGGACATGTGAGTTCTTGGCAGTCTCTATGGGTGTGGGCTTCGTTGCGTGGTGCGTTTCCTCTTTGCTAACTCCTTTTTTTCTTCTTTTTTTTTTTCTCTGTCTGTAGGTCTACTGCAAGGACTGTTTCGACCACCGCAAGTCGGTCGCCAAGAACTCGACGATGCGCTTTCGCCGGAGCGGTGAGAGCGCCCGGAAAGTCTTTTGTGCCGTCGAGTCCTGCCCGTCTGAGGTCCTGGCCAAGGGGAGCTGGATCGGCCTCTTTCTCTGAGCTGAGCTTTCCTTTTCTCTCTGGCGTTGCATCGGGGGCCGGCCTGGTGGACGGACGGCGTACGGGGGGGGGATGGGGGGGGGCGGCGCGCATGGTTGCTTCGGATGGGATGGGATGGGGCACGGCTTGCATGGTATTTAGTGCTGGGCGTTTGGGGGGGCTTGGTTTTTTCATCAGACTGGGCATGGGCTTCCATGGTTATGGGAATGAATAGACGGGTGCCTGGTTCCGTCTTTTTCTGTACTGTTTTCCAGCGCTGGGTTGGCTTGGTGTGGAGGGGTTTGTGCCGTGTGTCTTCTCTTTCGCTCCTCGTATCAGGCCGCCGTTTTTGTCTTGAGTTAGGGCACGAAAGCGCAAGCGGGGATGGGGGAGGAGATGGAGATGGACAGCGGAATGGGCGGGGTGGACAGGCAGAGAGACGGTTAGGCTAGGCTGGTCTGGAATTCATTGCGCTGGCGGGGAGGAGGTCAACGGCAAGTAATCACGGCCTGGTGTTTTAGGGTGTGTGTGAGATGAATGGTGTATTGGGTAGTTCTTGTTGCCATGTACATGAGACGCCACCGCGCGCGCGACTGGCTGGGAGGGGTTAGCATTTGCCGCGGAGAGGGGGTGTTTACCTTTGGTGGTTCTGGGGTTTCGAGTCGCGTCAGCTCCAACTCTTGTGATAAAGGGGTTGCTTATTCGTCCGTAATGTCTGTGTCTACTGTGAACGCCGGGTAATGTCAGCCATGTTGTCCGTCGTATACTACTCGACCTGAGAGGTGGTTCTTGAATTCTGGATGCTGCCGGCAATAAGGTGGTGGCTTGCATTGTGTTATATACTCGGCTATCTTTGTGTCTCGAGCAACTACATACAATGGATCAAAAGAAGTGTTTGGTATTCCTCTGCGCCACATCGCGCACCACCAAGGCAACGCAGGAGTAGGCTATGAATAGCCACCAAGACAAAGAAGTACGCAGAGGTGCACTTGGGGCATCTTCAACGTCCTGTGGTTCTGGTGCTAAAGTCATGGCCTGGTTTGTTTCTCGGGGGACTGAAAGCAGCATCGCTCTGAATCGCCTCTATGCTGCAGTGTTGCTATTCGTGCAGGCCGTCGACAGTGCCGCGCAGATACACAGCTGCGACAGCTGCCGCCAGCACCAGGATACGTACCCTGGGAATTCAAAGACCGGTCCAGGTACGGCGGATGCAAGTGATTTGCCAGTTCCTCGTCCGCACGCACACAAGGCATGTGCGGAGTACAATGGCGTTGTGTCCGTACATGCCTTGTGTGGGCGGCCGGCGTGTGGGACTCAGCCCGTGGCGTGCGTCGTAAACTTGTTCTTCTCGGGGGCTCTTTGTTCCAAGGGCCAACTGTCTTTGTCCAGCAAGCGGTGCGCTTGCGCCGCGAGTTATGGATACATAGGTGAAAGGCCAGCAAGTCGGCCACGGCATGAGCTCCTGAACAGTGCGGCGTCGGTGGCAGCCCAAGCACCAGTGTGAGAGGCCCGTCCTGCTGTAACGTGGATATAACACCACACTCGCCGCCTCTCGTGGAACCCAACAGCAGCGCCGCCGCAGGTATTATATCGACAAGACACCAACAGAGAAACACACCGCCTAGCAG
Organism: Trichocladium antarcticum; assembly: GCA_033297235.1. Classification (NCBI taxonomy): domain Eukaryota; kingdom Fungi; phylum Ascomycota; class Sordariomycetes; order Sordariales; family Chaetomiaceae; genus Trichocladium; species Trichocladium antarcticum. The sequence goes on from MU853423.1 coordinate 382,119, forward strand.
GGACCGCGCGAACACACACCATGGCCAATCAGACGGATCGGACACAGACAGCGTCCTCGCACCAGGGGAGCGAGTGCTCCAACAGCGGCAGGTATGAGCTCGAGACGGACGCCGGCCACTCGGTCGAGGAGCTGCGCAGCTACCGGCCCGGCGGCTACCACCCCGTGGTCCTCGGCGACCGCCTCGGCCCCGACGGCCGCTACCGCGTCGCGCACAAGCTCGGCTACGGCGGCTACGCGACCGTGTGGCTGTGCCACGACAGCGTCGCCGGCAAGTGGCGCGCGGTCAAGATGATGGCGGCGGCGCTGTCCGGCGCCGACTGCGCCGACCTCCGGGCGCTGGCCCTCTTCGGCGGCATCGACCGCGCTGTCCTGGCGGCCAATGGGCTGCAGCTGGCGCTGGACCACTTCTGGCTCGACGGGCCCAACGGCCGCCACCTCGGCTTTGTGCTGCCCTTGCTCGGGCCCAACCTGTCGGGCGTGTTCGATGTGTACGGCCACCTGCCGGAGCTGGTGAAGGACATCTGCTTCCAGCTGGTCGCGGCCATGAGGTTCATGCACTCGCACGGTCTCTGCCACGGCGACTTCCGGAGCGACAACATCATGTTCCGGCTGGTGGACGGCGTCGATGAGTGGCCGGAGGCGGCGCTCGTGCGGCTGCTGGGCGCGCCCGTTTGCGTCCCGGTGCGGCCGGTGGCGGAGACGGAGACGGAGACGGAGACGGCGACGGCGACGGAGCGGGAGCCCGGCATGCCCCCCTACCTCGTGCAGCGGGCCAGCATCGACTACGGCTCGGGGGTCTGCGCGAGCGAGATGGCCGTCATTGACTTTGGCGTCTCGTACCACGTCGCGCGGCCGCCAGTCGGCAAGGGCACCGGCATCCCGCTGCAGTACGCCGCGCCCGAGGAGGTCTTTGAGGAGGACGGGTGGCTCGGCTTCCAGACGGACATCTGGTCGCTGGGCGTGACCATGGCCGAGGCGCGCCTCGGCTACACCCCCTTTGCCAGCGACACGGACGACCTGGTCCGCGGGGTGGAGAAGCTGGAATGCGTCGTGGGGCCGATGCCGCACCCCTTCCGGGAAACGTGGCGGCGGTGGGGCGGCGACTTCGTCAACTGCCTGGACGACGCGGGCCGGCCGCGCGACGACGACGGCTGGCGCGACGAGACGGTCTTTGCCACGGTCGACACCGAGGAGGAGGAGTGGCTGCACGCGGACAGGGCGGACGAGCTCGGCGCCGGCAACCACCTGGAGTACCGGATGAACCGGCCCCGGCTGATGGGCATCAGCAACACCGAGGCCGCCGACCTCGCGGCGCAGGCGCAGGCCGATCCGCGCCGGCTCCCCACGTACGCGCCCGCGCCCGCGCCCGCGACCGCGACCGACGGGAACCACACGGTGGCCCTCGACCAGCGCGTCATCTACACCATGGACAAGCGCGAGATCCGCGACATGTTCGACCTCCTCCTCCGCATCTTCCAGTGGCGGCCCGATCAGCGGGCGTCGCTGGAAGACATCCTCGACCACGACTGGTTCGGGCAGCGGAGCCGGCACCTGGCGTCTGCTCGCCCCGCCAAGTCGCTCAACCGACGCCGCTCCCCGAGGCGCAAGTTCAAGCGGTCGAGGGCCGGCCTCAGGGGGAGGTGTAGCACAGGTTCTAGCACGGAGCGTGCGGCTTCCGCGCGGGATGGCAGGGGGTGCTAAGACGGCCCGTCTCGCTCCAGGAGAGCAGGGCCACAGGCTGAGAAGGTGGGTGGCTGGGGACAGAAACCCATCACGCAATAGCGCGAGAGAGACTGGCATCAATAGGACTGTCTAGAGCATCAGTAGTAGCCATGTGAGTTGTGATATACCTTTGACTGAAACCGTGTCAGTATAGCCAGTCCGCAACTTCTGGCACCGCGAATGCCCTGAACCCAAGTCACCCAACGGCGAGCCCCGCGAGAACATAGCATGGCAAGTAACCGCGCTGGTTGCTGCAAGGCGGGCCCCCACTTTCATGCCAGCGCAGGCGCCGCGCACCCAATGTGTTTGCGGGGAAGTTTTCAGCTTGCTCGGAACCTCGTTCTTGGGACTCGGAACGGATCTTGGAGAGGCGGACCTCGTGCGTCCGGCAGTGTGGAGGGCCCATCACCACCACCACCACCACCACGATCAAGCCGCGGGATCACGCCGGCACGCAGCAAATCAAAGACTTGGACAGCAGCAATGCGACTCATCAACACCACCACCCTCGCCCTCGAGGAGTTCCACGGCGACCGCATCCCCGTCTACGCCATCCTCTCGCACACCTGGGGCGACGACGAGGTGACCTTCCAGCACTTCACGACGCTCCCCGCGGCCGAGCTGGCGGCCCGGCGCGGGTTCGCCAAGATCAGGCACACGTGCCGGCTGGCGCGCAAGTCGGCCATCGACTGGGCCTGGGTCGACACGTGCTGCATCGACAAGAGCAGCAGCGCCGAGCTGACCGAGGCCATCAACTCCATGTTCCGGTGGTATGCGGGCGCCCGGGCGTGCTACGCCTACCTGGCGGACCTGGAGGCCGATGCCAAGGAAGGGGGGGGGGGAGGGGTGCGGAGAAGACGGCGGATGGGCAGGAGAGCAGAGATGGAACGACGGGCAAGGATGGGCGGCCCGTGGGCGAACACGACTCGCTGGCCCAGCGCGTGGCCAAGTTTGCGCACTGCCGGTGGTTCGGCCGCGGCTGGACGCTGCAGGAGCTCATCGCGCCGCGCCGCCTGGGCTTCTACAACCGGGACTGGGAGTTCCAGGGCGAGAAGACGGGCCTGAGCGCGGTCCTGGCCGAGATCACGGGCATCGGCGCCGGGGTGCTGGACGACGCGGGCCTGCTGGGCACCGTGCCCGTGGCGCAGCGCATGTCGTGGGCGGCCGGCCGGCAGACCACCCGGGCCGAGGACCTGGCCTACTGTCTCGTGGGCATCTTTGGCGTCAACATGCCGCTGCTGTACGGCGAGGGCGACCGGGCCTTCCTCCGGCTGCAGGAGGAGATCATCAAGGAGTCCAACGACCTGACCCTCTTCGCCTGGCACGCCGCGCCCGGAGCGGCCAGCGCGCAGAAGCACTGGGGCATCCTGGCGCCGTCGGCCCGCGCGTTTGCCGACTGCGCCGACATCGAGACGTGGGTCGACCCGATGCACAACAACGAATGCGCCATGACGAGCAAGGGGCTGCGCGTCACGCCCGTGCCGGGCGGCGGCCTCCGGCTCGGCGGCGACGGCGCCTACGTGATGAACCTGCAGTGCCACCGGCGCGACCGGCTCGAGAACCTGGGCATCCTGCTGCAGCAGCACGGCTGCGACGTGTACACGCGGGTGCGCGCCGACACCATGTCCACGGCGCCGCGGTCCAGCCGGGACAAGTACCGCATGTTCTACGTGCTCAAGACGGTGTCGCCGGCGCGGGCCGTCGTGCTGGGCACCAGCCACCGGCGGGCCATCGACCTGTCGCGCGCGCTGGCGTCGCTCGCCGGCCTCGACATCCGGCTGGCGTCGCTGCAGCCCGAGGGGCACTGGGACGGCCAGCGCAGCCTGTTCCTGACGCGGGGGACGCGCAACTTCAACTGCCAGGTCCGGCTCGAGATGAGGGGCCCCCGCGGCGCGCTGTGCCGGATGGTGATGGAGTGCCGTCTGGCCGAGGACGGCCTGTCGGTCACGCTCGCGGACGAGGACGAGCAAAACACGGAAGAGCACATGCTCGCCGCGGGCTTCCCCAAACCGCATGTGTCGGCCAGCCCGAACCAGGCGGCGGCGGCGCGGTGGAGCCCGACGCGGTGGCTGGCCGTGCGGGCGGTCCAGGACTTTGTCAATGGCCAGCCGGTGTATTTTGTCGTGGTTGAGAAGACGGGGAAGAAGTGAAGACGGAAGAGGAACGCATCTACTGTAATTTTTTGTCCTTGGCGGGGGTTAGGGCCACGGCGCCCCGCACCGCCCCTCTACGGTCCCCCCCACCATCGTTGTCGGTGCCTGCTGGCCCGCTGGCTAACGCGCTGTGGACGCGACCACAACCCACTGTAATTTTGACCACCCCGCCAACCTACATGCATGCACATACATACATCCAAACACCGAGCGAGCACCACCAAGCAGAACAACCCCCAGCAGTACCATGTCACCATGGCGCCGAAACAAAACACCTTCACCCTGGTGCCCAACCCGCTGGGCATGCAGGGCCTCATGTCGCGCCCCGCCAACACCAACGCGCCCCAGAGCCGACCGCCAATGACCTCGAAGCAGGCCCAGAAGCTCTACCAACAGGCCCACCGGCAGCCGCGCGTGTCCAAGGCCGAGGCGCGCCGTCTCGAGCGCCTGGAGCAGGAGCGCATCCGGAAAGAGCTCGACAGGGAGAAGCAAACCGCCCGGGCCCGCACCCTGCGCGAGAAGAACAAGGCCAGGGACGAGCAGGTGCTCCGGGAGAGGAGGCGCAAGGGGCTGCCGCTTGTGGAGGTGCGGCCCAGTCAGGACACGATTGAGCGGTTTGTCCGAGGGAACGGCCGGGGGGAGAAGCGCGGCGCGGCGCCAACCACCACCGAGGAAGACGAGATGAACCTCCCGGCCACCACCGAGGAAGACGAGATGATACCCCCGGAAGAAGACGCAGGCCCGAGTCAACGAAAGAGGCAGCGCGTGAGCGAATGCGGCTTGCAGGGGAGAAACGACGATACCGGGATGACACCTAGAACGAGACGGCGGACGGCGGACACGGAGAAGGCCAAAGGGATGATGCCTATAAAGACGCCATTCGGTGAATGTCTCCCGAGAACAGAGAACACGAACCCCGTATGTACGACAGTCGCCGCAAATGTTTTATCGCAAGTGAAGAATAAGAAACCCCCCTCCACGACGGCCGTTGCAAAAGGTCATCCAGACGAAGACGGGGCTGCTGCCCAGACCGGCCCGCGTTCCCAGGCCAGTGCTGCTCAACCATCCACCGCCGGCGCGACACAGCCCAAGAACCCACGTCCAATACCGGCCCAACGACATTCGTCCCTCCCAGCACAGCCCGCCGCGCGCAGACCGCTGCAGGAGACGTCCAGTTCGGCGAACCGGGCCCGGCCAGCCCCGGCAGTAGACCGTGGCGCCAAGCACCCCGCGCCATACAGAACTGCGGTTGCGTTCAAGCAACCCAAACCACAAGACTTGGCCGGCGGTGCGCAGCGACCCAAGTTTCTGGCACCGCATCTTCTCCATGCGCCGCCGCTTTCGCGTGCGCTCTCGCCGCGACCGGCACCGGCCCGCAGGCAGCAAAACCAAGGTCCGCCGAACGCTGCCACTTCGGCGCGGCCGACGAGCACGCAGTTGTTCGTCCTGTCACACATCGACGACATCGACGTATTCCCGACCCCGTCACAGGAAATCCGAGAGCTGCAGGGCCCGCCAGTAGTCGTCGCGGCGAAACAACCCAAAGCCCCTGCTTTCCGGCCATCGATCGGTTCGTGTGCGGCAACAACCCCGACCTTTGGCTCGCGCCAGCGCACACGCCAGGCTGCGCGTGCCGATCCCCCGATGGCACCGCCCCGGGCCCCGCCCCCGGCCAGAGTTGAGGCGGTTGCGCCGCCCACAATCCCCCCTTTCTCTACCCAGGACTTGGACTTTTCCTCGCAGGATCTTCGGGACTCGGAGACGGTGGCCCCGCGCAGGATCGAGATGCAGCCGCCTCGGATTCCCCTCATCTCGACGCAAGACCTGGACTTGTCCTCGCAAGACATGCGCGAAATGGAGAGCATGACCCCCGCGAGGTCTCAGGGCGACCACCCCCCGCCGCCATCAGAAGACCACGCGCCCCGCGGCCCCGCCATGTCGCAGAAACCAGACTACGGCGACGACGAGCTTGATGCCTTGGACATTTCGGATTTTGGATTGTGATGCATGGTGTTGTACGGGATACGGATATGGCTTACTGTGTATGGATTATGGAATATCACGATGATGCTGGATACTTGGACCCTAACTGATTAACCCTGATGGCTGGCAGTCAGGGGTGCGCAGGCGCAGCAGGCAAACTGCAGGGCTCGTGCGTGCAGGTGTCGCATGCAGCAAGAACATGGGTGCGTGGGCCTTTGTCAGGGCGACCATACCGTCGGTCCCGCTCAGGTGCCAAGGTCGTGTGATTGGGCCGGAATGGCGCTGGGTACGGAGCGTCAAGTCTATATGAGTCCCAAAACCCAAAATTCAATTCGCTTACCCTGCCGTCGCATTAACAAACCTCTACCTATCTTTATATTCAACGATTGTCCTATTTTATATGTAATAACCGAAACCTGATCGCTATTAGCAACATTACGCTATAACTCTCGAATTAAGCTTTATTCCGTTAGATCATCCTTGATTATACCAATTAGCTTGTCGCTAATATTTTTTTTTAGGCGTACCTGTCTTGCTAGTGTACTAACAATTCAAATCGAATTTTACAATAGACAATTACAATAACGATTCTAACAATAATATCTCTTCTAACAATAGCCTTACTATCCCTATAAAATTTCAAGACTATATAGGTAACAAGTAGTAGATAGAATAGATTATTAACAAGCTATAAGCAACCTGTTTTAATAAAGTTTATAAGCTAATAGAAGCTATTGTAGTAAGATACCTGGATTTAATTTTAAAAATCCTTCTTTATACTAATTAATTTCCTAGGACCTATATTAGCTCTTTATTCTACGTTAGATCTAGGTTAATAGAGAACTTAAGGACGCTCCCTTTAAGATCGACACCTAGCTACGTACTAAGTCCTTTACGCTCCTCCTCTTTACTAAGCCTATTAATACTAAGACGCTCTATAAGTAATACGCTTTAACTAAGAGTAAAGGCCTAGCTAATTGTTATTTTTAGCTAGATATTAAGTTTAGGAAAGGTATATATACTAACTATCTTTACTCTAGTCGTAGTACTAAATACTCGCTCCGTCTTAGTATATTTTCTAAATGTTTCTAAATTGTTTTATATTTACTAATGATTTTAGACTTTAAGATCTAAGAATCGAAGGAGAAACGGAAAGCTAAAGGGAAGCCGCTACTTTTAACAAGTAGGATCTATTAGGTTACATCGATATAGGAGCTTAAGGTTTAGGCTATAATACTATAGGATTGCCTTAGAGAGGCTATAGTAAAGGAGTATATATAACGCTAAGGTTAATAGGCTAGAATGTTTAGTATTTTTAAAAGTTATATATTATTTTTAGGATTTGTTATAGGTATTTAGGACGATACCTAGACAAATAGAGTTATTATCCTAAAGTTTAGCTAAAAAGTAATATTTTATTTCTTTCTCCTTACCCCTTACCCCCTTTTTTTTTTTTATCCTTAACTCTTTATTACTCTAGGATAGTACGCCTAAGCAAGGACCTTAAGCCCTTTTAAGACTTTATTTTATCTCGATACTCTTAGAAGGTTTCTATTAAGCAAATCCTCCGAGATTTAAAAGACATTTATTCCTTTTTAGTAAGCTAAACTTCGCTTTTCTAATAGCTTTAGTAGTTAGAGGTACTAATTAACTAAACTAAGATATTAGATACTAATAGGTTACGTAAGAGTCTAGAAGATAAGTATTAGGTAACCTACCTAACTAACGCCTAGCTCTATAAGCATCTTAAAGTATCTAGCTTTATTATATCCGAAAAAGGGGTAATAGTACTCTATTAAAAAATTAGGATCTTTCGGTACTTAAAAGCTAGCGACGTAGCTAAACGTAAAGAAAAGGTACTTATATTTATTAAGTTATTAACGACTTTATCTATCCTTTTCCTATAGCTTCGGTATTAGGTAGCTTAGCAGTACGTACACTAACTTAGCTAGATTAATATCCTATAGTATACGATTCGCTAGATCCTTACGGAAGAGTTCCTAAGAGAGGTCTAGGAACGATTAAATAGAGTCTAGGTAAAGAGAGGGGGTTTTACCCTCCCTAGTCCGAATTATACCTAGTCTATCGACGCCTACTATAAGCTTTAGCGCTTTAGCTTCGAGATCTATAGCAGCATCGACGTATACTCTCGCTATATTCCCTAGTACTACATTAGGATCTCTGCCCTTACGGAACGCTTGATCTTTACCTAGTACCTTAGGATTACTAAGGACTATAGGGTTATCCCTATAGTTGTTCGTTCCAACTAGGGGAAGGAGACAGTGCTTACTATAAGTATATATTATTAGCTCTCGATAAGGATAGAGAAACATCGGCGACTTCGACCTTAGCGAAGCTATAACGGCTATATTAAGTAGTATATACCTAGGGGTAAAGGATAGGCTAATCTCCTTGTTAATATTAATACCCTAGACCCTAACGTACCTCTATATAGATAGGAGAGGCTATTCTAGTTCAAGGACTACTAGGGCTATAGGAAAAGTACTAAAAACTAGCGAATCGAGTCCTAGTAGTGTTATCTATATAAGGCTAGGATAGGCTTTTAGCAAGTAAGTTTTACCCTACCTTATCCAATCAAAGATAATTGAACCTAATTAAGGATAATCTATTTCGTTAACTAATACCTAGACCCTCTTTACTAACCTCGAAAAGACTAGCGTATAGAGTAATAAGCAGCTATCGGACTATATCGTATTGCTTTTTACTTATATACCTTAGATCCGTTAGGAAGTTACAACCTTTATAAACTAATAGAACTTACATACTATCTATCGCTAATCAAACAGACTATATGTTCATTCTAGAATCCTAACCTAGATATATTTCTCTCCTTAGGAAGGAGTTACTATAGATTATAGTATCCTATTACTAATAGAACGTTAGAAGTTACTAAACTATTTAGCGGAGTTAGATAGGATCGACTTAGATAACTTCCTCCCTTATAACATTTTTAACCTCTATATAGATATTATATTACGCTTTAAGGGAGATATCTAGCCTAATATATAAAGTCCCTTCCTTCTTTAATACCTCTTCCTCTAGAATAAGCTAAAGTAACATTAGAGTACAAATACTAATCTAGTCCTATATACTCTAGAGCGTCCTACTAGAGGCTAGAAAGCTTTTGCTAGGAATATAGAAGCTTAGGGGGTAGATATTACAACGGCGATAGAACAATACAAGGGCCCTAAGTCCAACTATAAGGATAGGGCTATAGATAATAACAATAAGGCTAGTTAAGATAGAGAGGATGTAAATTTTAAAAGTAGAGATAATCTAGAGTTTCCTATCTAGCTTTATTATATAAAGGATCCTAATCTCTATTTTTAGGAATAACAACGACAAGTTATAATAGCGGGTCTAAGATACAACTAGTCCTTTACCTTTTTGCTTATTATAGATCGAGTAACCCTCTCCTTATCTAAAGTTTCCTCGTTAGGCCCTTTAATCTCTTCCTTGTCAGGCCCTTGGAACTCTTCCTTATTAGGCTATTAGAACTCCTCCTTATTAGGCCCTTAGAACTCTTCCTTATTACCTAATAAGGTATTATCTACTTCTTCCTTATCTTCCTGCTTAACTAGGGGTTTAGGGGAAGCAAAAGGGTTATAATTACTACTCTCTATATCACTTGTCTTAGACTCCTCCTTAACCCCTCTCTCTTCTTTACTCTCTATCTTAGACTCCTCCTTAACCGCTCTCTCTATCTTATCCTTTTTCTCTACCTTAACTTTCTTAGATATAATACTAAAACCCTTTGCTACTTTCGAACCTAACTATGTCTCGGATCGGGGACGCTTAGCTAGCTTTATAGGAACTAGATCCTTACTTTCCTCCCTTTTAAAGTAGTAGAGTTTTTCCTTTAAAAGGTAGAGCGAGATCTAGTTATTTATCTTTACCTTAGTCCTATTTGTCGTTATAACAGTAAGGTCGTAAAATGTAACAGGCCTATTAGAGTTAAGACTCGTTATCTCTATAACCTTCTTGTTCCTACTAACTAAGAGTTTACCTATAAACTAAAACTTAGTAGGGTTAAACTTCCTTACTTAATAAATATAGTTAAGTAAATACTAAATAATATACTTATAGTTAGAGAAGTTTTAACAGAGAGGTATCTAGACTAGGAGACAAGAGTTAATAGAGTTAACTTTAGTCTATCGACAGGTCTCCTACCCCCTAATAGTAACAACGTCGATATTAGCTATAAAGACCTTAAGGGTAACGGAGATAAGAGAAGGAATAGGTTCAGGTAGCTAGCCGTTAGGTATTAGCGTATTTTAGTATATAAGTATAACAGTATACGCGTTATTAAACCTAGTAAGGGCTTACTTAGCTTAAAGGGGCCGAGAGGTAGTTATATTACAAGGTATAGGCTAGGTAGAGTCGACGCGACTACTAGGGGGGGGAGCTTCAGTAGAAGGTATAGCTTCAAGGGGAAGTATAGTCTTAGGGAGAGGTATAGTGTTAGTAGAAGTAGCGGGATTTACGTTAGAAGGGACTCGAGTCCTATTATCCAAGTTATCGTTAGAACTAAGAGATAGGAGAAGCTAGGCTTTGCATTTTCTATAAATTAGCGTAAACCTAGGAGAGTATAGCAGATAGTATCGTCTACTAGTAATAGGGTAAAAAGGGCCTAATATACTAGAAAGCAAGACGTAAGGACGTCTGATCAAGCGTAATCGAACGTAATCAAGCTTAAGTAAATAATAATTTTAGGAAAGATATAAGAATAGAAAGGGCTGGAAAAAATTTAGTAGAGAAAAATTCATATAAGAGTAGAAACATCAAGAAGGAAAAACTTAGAAATAGACATCCTTAGCTTAGTAGATTTAGCCTTCTATATTTCCTAATTCTTAGCCGCGCTAAAAAAAATTAAAGTAAATAACTATAGTTTAGAATATAGGTTTTATAAAGAAAACATTAAAATAGCAAATGGGAAATAGTACTAAGTTTTCGCATTAGGTTCCTAGCATTACTATTAATATCCTCTATTAGACTTTGTCTATTGTTTCCCTTACCTAGCTTAAAATTATAGATAAATACATTCTATCTCCACTATCTCTTTAGGGGGCTAGACTTCTAGCCTAGTATAGCTAGAAGTTCCTTTTCCTTACGTAAAGTAATCTTATCCTCTATAATCTATAGCTATTCCTATAGCTTTTATTGTAATATCTACTAACCTATCGACATTTTAAAACTAGGGTACTCTTTATAGTTGTTCTTAAGGCCTTCCTCCTTAATTGTTTTAACAATATCTAGAGCTATTAGTAAAAGAAACATTTAGGAAACTTTTAAAAAACCAACCTTAACGGAACGAGCACGTATAGCTAGAACCAAAGTAGTAACAGTTAGTACAAGCACTATTTAGAAACGCTAGGCCTAAAGTATAGTAAGAGATAGCTAGCCTAGTGCTATTGCCTAAGCTATATTACTAGCAAATATTGTAGGATAGGTTGTAAGTAGTAAAGAGGTAGGTTACAATAGCTATATATTATATTTAGGTATTAACTTTCTAGGGTACGTTACTCTAGACTATACCTTTTCGGATCTACTTTAGAATCTAGAGCTACTTAACATCCTAGAAAAATAATTAGTAAAAAGATTTTTTTTTAAAATCGAATCTAGGTATCTTACACTATTAGCATTAACAATAGCGCAAGCTATATTCGAGCTACACTAGCGGAGTTTATTAACAATCTATACTATCCTAGTCTTGTTGTTATTACAATCTTTAAAGTTACAAGGATGGATAGGTAGCGCAACGCCCTTAAAGGTAAAGAACGATATTAGTTTTGGAGCTATAATTCCCTTCCGCTACGATTAAGAAACGAAAATGATTTTTTCTATAAGAATTAGAAATTAGATTGTCGGTCTTGTTACAAAGGTTATAAGATAGGTACGCCTGAAAAAAATGTTAGCAATAAGCTAATTAGTATAATCAAGGATAATCTAATAGAATAAAGCTTAATACAGGAGTTATAGCGTAATATTGCTAATAACGATCTGGTTTCTATTATCGCATATAAAATAGAACAATTGTTAAAAACAGAAATAGGTAGGGGGTTTTAGGCACGGCGGGGTAAACCTAATGATAGGTTTTGGGTTTTAGGACTCATGTAGACTTGACGCTCCGTAGCTGGGCGCAGGTGCGCTGTCCATTGTCTATCACTGTTCAGCCCTAGACGGGAGGCCTAGCGGGCAGACCCACAGCCGACATCCATCACCGCCGGAAGAAGCAGCTTCACGACACTCCAGACTCTAGAGTGGTCCAACCGCAGCCCCCGCAGCCCCGTTGAACTGCGAACAAGCCCCGCGTCACCTCTGCCAAGTGTCGTCTCACCAGTACGGAGTACGGAACCCCCGTTGATTTTCAACCCATTCAATCCGGCCCCGGGCGGTCTCAGCGCGACGGCGAGTGAAAAACCCACCACCATGAGCCGCTTCGACCGCCACCCCTACGACTACAGATACATGGACCCGTGGCACGTCGGGATCCTTGACGCCGCCGGCCTCCGCCACGACTACTCGCCCGCCAGCCGGCGCGCCGCCGCCGCCACGGTCATCGGCTACGGCGACGCGACGGTCGAGGTGCGTCCGCGGTCCCGCGTCAGAACGAGCCGGCACCGCGATCGCGACCGTGACCGGACCCATGACCGCGACCGCCGCACGCCGTCGCGCCCCGCCCCGCGCTCCCACCACCGCCCCAAGCCCGCGCTCTCCCCACGCCCACCGCCCTCCCTCTTCAGCGGTTGCGACCGCGACCTCGACAAGGAATCCCTCAAGCAGCGCCTCGACCGCACCCTCCCAATCCCAGCCCCGGCCCCCTATCCCGCCTCGCGCTGCACGACCCGCCGCCCAGCCACTACCACCAGCCCCGCTACTACCACCCGCCTTCGTCCCCCCCGCCGTATTCCCCGCTGTCCCCTACCCCGTCCTCGTCCTCCCTTTCGTCGGCTGCGGCTGCGTCGTCGTCGTCTTCTTCTTCTCCGTCGCTGTCGCAGTCGCGGTCGCAGTCGCAGTCTTCCGGCCCTGGCGCGCCGCCGACAGTGGCGCTGGGACAGGGCCATTACCGGCATGAGCGTGTTGGTTTGGCGGGGGGGCGGCGCGTGCTACTGGGGGGGTCTCGGTCGGTGGGGGGTGAGTGGGAGAGGGCAAGGGAGGAGAGTGAGTGGGAGAGGGAGAAGGAGTGGACGCGGGAGCGGCGGCGCCGTGAGAGGGCGTATCAGGCGGCTGGCCCGGATGCGGACGCGAGGCGTGCGCATCTGCATGGTGCTGATGCCGTGCGGCTCCGGATGGCGGAGAGGGAGCGGCTGGTGGATCCGCACGTGCTGCCGCCGCCGCCGCCGCCGCCGCCGAGCGAGAGCTTTGAGCGGTGGGAGGCGCAGGGGAGCAGCGGGAAGAAGGGGGCAAGTCCGGCGCCGGGGACGGCGGGTGGCAGGGTGAGGGCCGCGTCGTAAGCTCGCCTCGTCTTTCCGCCGCGGTTCTGGCCATTCCCGACTGACGAGACACAGCAAATACCGCGCGGCCAAGGCACAGTACCGCCAGGTCCACGCCCTGATCCTGACCTGGTCGTTCCACGACCTCAGGACCGAGGACTACACGGCCCCCCCAGCCGCCGACTACGTCTCCCTCGAAGAGGAGACGGCGCGGCTGCGCGACACGCTCGAGAGCTACGGGTACCGCGTGCACGAGTTCCTGATCCCCATGTACCGGTCCGTCGAGGCGCTGAAATCAGAACTCAAGCAGTTCTGCCGCTACGCCGCCGACGACACGCTGCTGCTGATCTACTACCACGGCCACGGCGCGCTGGACGACGCCAACGAGCTCGTCTTCAGCAGCCACGAACACCCGGACAACCCGGAGTGGTCCAAGACCGCCGCCGCCGAGCTGTACGCGGCCTTACTAAGTAGCAGCGTCAGCCCGTCGCACGGCCGACGGGAGAAACACCAAGACCTGATGAAGAAATAGTCAGTTTCCGTCTCCCCCCCCCCTTTTCTCCCCCTTCCCCCCTAACCTCTTCCCCGCCCCCAGCGAGCGCTACCGCCCCGTCGCCACCGTCAAGTGGGATGCCATCCGCAGCACCATCCTCTCCACCGCCTGCGACGTGCTCCTGGTGCTCGACTGCTGCGCGGCCGGCGGCGCCAACCTGCGCCACATCAACTGGCAGCCGCCTCCGGGCACCGAGCTCTACACCAAGCACCTCTTCGCCGCGTGCGGGTTCGAGTCCAGCACGTCGGACGACATGACGGCCGCGCTGTGCGAGGTGCTCAACGAGTGCGTGCCGCCGCCCGCGGAGACCAGCAGCGGCAACAGTAGGAGTACCTCGCCGGGGCCGGTTGGCGGCGCTGCTGCTGCTGCTGCTGCTGCTGTCCCCGCGGGCGCCGGTAGTGGTGGCGGCGCGCTGACGACGAAGCGGCTGCATCAGCTGATGGAGGACAAGCTGCAGAAGCGGGCGGTCGGGTCGCAGCCGATTTTCAAGCAGCTGCTGCCGCAGGACCCGGAGCAGTATATCACGCTGCCGAACCTGCGGGCGCGGGGGCTGAAGACGGGGGAGCGGCGCGGCAGGAGGGGGTTTGTTCTGGCGTAATGGGGGAAAGCAGGGGGGATAGGCTGGGGGGTTTTGGTTGTGGTTGTTTACAGGCGTCTTCGCTATAGTTTGCATCGTGATATCACTGTATGTAGTCTGGATGGTGCACCCTGGCAGAAACCAGGGTGCGTGCTTCACCCGAATTTCACTGGGTACTCGTGTTCTCCAGACCCGTCTCGCTTCAAGACCACGCATCCGGCCACGGTCCGTCCTGTCTCACTTTGGCAGCGTCAATATCCGTACGGGAACCTCGGCCCGGCGAATGGACAACTGGGGGTCAACGGGCTGGGGGCCGGGGGGCCTGGTCGCGGGACATGATCGATCGCAGGGATGCAGGGATGGATGCCGGGAGACAGGGAGACAGGGAGACAGGGCCCGACCTCCATCGGCAAATTGCGAATGCGCGCGGGCGGCCCGGCGAGGGGAACCAATGGCCGTGCTGGATGCGCGCGGGAGGGTGTGCCCCACTCGTGCCCTGGCGAGCTGCGTGAGACCGAGGTTGTGGTTGTATTCATGCAGCGTCCGGGTGGGTCAGTGCAAGCCAACCGCATGATGGCGGCATCCGATGATGCGCGGTGCTCGTATTCGAATGGTTCTCTGCCGGTGGGGGGGGCAGCATGCAGGATAATAGGTCTGTTGGTGCGCTGCCCGGTCGAACGTGCCATGACTGGCGTTGGCAAGGTGGTGGAGAGATTGGCCCCGGTCATGAAGGCGGCATTGGGCCATGGCTCGGGCGACGCCGGCCCCCTTCTACCCCACGCAAAACAAGCCTGGAGTTCATGATCGTGTGGCATGCCGCAGCCACCATAAGAGAGCGGGGTGTCGGGGTGAGCCGTGCTTCGCCCCCAGCACCCGTATCCAAGACATCTACAATACCAGTCAGTCCAACACGGCCAACGCAACATGGGCGTCGTCCCCGAGAAACCCGTCCTCATCGTGGGTGCCGGCGTCAGCGGGCTCGTCCTCGCGCAGTATCTGCGCAAGACCGGCGTGCCCTTCCGCCTCTTCGAGCGGGATGCCGACCTGGCCACGCGCGGGCTCGGCTGGGGGCTGACCCTGCACTGGTCGCTCCCCGCGCTGCGGTGCCTCCTGCCCCCGGACCTGTTCCTGCGTCTTCCCGAGGCCTACGTCGACCGGGCCGCCGTGGACGAGGGCCGGGCCTCGACCTTCCCCTTCTTCGACCTCAGCACCGGCGCGCTGACGGCGTCGACCCCCACCGCGCCCGAGTCCGCGCGCATCAGGGTCGGCCGCGACAGGTTCCGGCGTCTGCTGGCGACAGGCCTTGACGTCCAGGCATGTGACCCCCTGCTGCCGTGAGGGGTCGTCGAGGGCCGTCTGTTTCGACGGGGACCGCTGACACGCGCCGCTGCGGTTGCCGTTTGCTGTTGTTTCAGTGGAGCAGCGCAGTCAGCAGTTTTGACACCCGCCAAGACGGAACCGTCACGGTCCGTCTCGACGACGGCTCGTCCTGCGACGGCTGTCTCGTCGTGGCGTGCGACGGCGGCAGCTCTCGCATCCGGCGCGCCCTGGTCCCCGACATCCCAACCCATCCGATCCCCGTGCGGCTGATGGGTGTCAAGGTCCGCTGCACGCCGGACGAGATCGAGCCGCTGCGGAAGCTCGACCCCTTCTTTCTCCAGGGGGCTGCGTCGGAGAACGACTCGTTTGTCTACTTTAGCGGTGGGTTTGGTTCTGTCCCGACGCGTTCTCTTCGTGGTGGCAGAACTGACTCGAGGTGTTAGTTCTCGACGCCCCCGGCAACACGGCCGGCGGCAATGGCGGCAAATACACGGCCCAGATGGTGGTGTCGTGGCCCGTCCGGGACGGCTTCCTCAACGAGCCGTCGCCCCTCGTCTTCCCGGACACGGACCGGGACAGAATCGGCCTGATCAGACGGCTGGCCGACACATGGGCGGAGCCGTTCCGGTCGCTGGCCCACAGCATCCCCGGCGACACCGAGGTCAAGTGCCTCGAGCTGAGCGACTGGGCGCCGCCGAAGGGCCTGCGGACCACGGGCCACGTGGCGCTGGTCGGGGATGCCATGCACGCCATGGTGATGTGTGGGTGACAGCCGACAGCCCCCCCCCCCATTGTGATCGGTGCGTGCTGATCCTCCGCAATGCAGATCGCGGCGAGGGCGCCAACCACGCCATCGTCGATGTCCTCGATCTTGTGGAGATCGTTGCGCCGTTGCTGGCCGGCGGCGACGCGACCGGGGTCGGCCTGCGGGCCGCTCTGGATCGCTACGAGGACAGGGTCGTCGCGCGCAGCCGGCCGGGGGTCCTGGCATCGCGTCAAGCGTGCCTCGACGCCCATCAGTGGAGCCGCATCGACGACAAGAGCCCTCTCTTGACTCGCCGGAGCATGAACTTGGCGTTTGACGAAAATGACATGAGCGCGCACGGCGGATAGGCTCTTGCTGTGGGGTGCGAGGGGAAAAACGCTTCGTGCGCGGCGCTAGGAAGACGGGACAGGGCGGAATGTCGGGAAGTGGAGAGAGAGACGGCCTGGAGTGGAGTGTCCAGGGACTGCTGCCCTGTAGCCTTCTAAGCGAGGGGGAAAAATTAAATCCCAGCGCCCCGCTGTTGAACGTTAAACCCACATCCGACGTGTGCTCACTGGGCCACTCCCCAAGACTGATCCGAGAGAGAAATGGCATGGAATATGTCTCGAGCCATAATACCTACACCATCGCACGCGTGGACGTCGAGATCTAAAAAAGAAAGCCACCCCCCCATCCCCTGCAAAGTGCAGACCCAACCCCCTGCGCCGTCCTGGACTCCTGGTCCCCCCCCGTGTTGCCCCTGTCCCCGGGACATATGTAGTACATAGTAATTATCTAAGCATTGTGACAACCATGTGACGGAAGGCGGTGGTGCTGCGTCCGTGTGGGCCCCCAACCCTAATTACTCCACACGAACGCTGTATGTGACCGACTTCATGATGGAGTTTTCCGGGCTGGCCTTCAGGATGTTCTCCTCGCTGCCCGTGGCCTGCCCGTGGGCCGTGGCAAAGGTGCCCTTGTGCTCGCTGGGGACGCTGCTGAGCTTGTACCCGTCGCCGGATTTGCCCATCTTGCGCTGCCCGCTGGGCCCCGCGTGTGCATTCCCACTGCCCGAGTACTTGGTCGTGTATTCTTTCGCCTTGCGGAGGAAGATGGGCGCGAGGAAGGGTAGCGATGAGACGATGTTCTGGACCACAAGTTAGTCTTGGTTGCAGTCGGGACCTGCGGACGGAGGCCAAGGAAGGGCCTACCCCGACGTTGAATTCGATGACACCCCACACGATAAGCATGGTCGAGTTGCCGTCGCCGTGCTGGATCCGGTCGATCTCGAGATAGCGGAACACGGAGCAGAGCGTGGTGAAGAGGCCCAGCAGAAAGATGACGATGAGACCGACTTTCTTGCCCGTGTTCACCTTGAGCTTGAGCAGCACGGGGATCGGGATAATGACGACTACCACATCGGAGATGATCGTGACGACGGCATAGGCCGTAAACGACGGCCCGGCCGCGAGACACTTGCCCTCCATCAACGGGTTCCACGACTTCTTCACCTGCATGTTGTGCCGTGTCAGCAACGCGTGCCACAATCCCAGTCTCGGCGCATCGTCACCTACCGGAGTGCAGGCCAGGATCAGCGTCAGAGCACAGCCCAAGTGTCCGGCCACGACGGCAACCATGGCAGTCCAGACGACCCGTCTGTAGATGACGTGATGTGTCCCCTTAAACAGCCTCTGGTAGCTGATCAACAGGGCCACCTTGAAGAAGCTGATGCCCAGCTGGTAGATTGGCCGGCCGGCATAGTTGGTGCGCGTATACGGGATCAGATTCGCCTTCGGACGCAGCGCCAGCGGCAGACCCAGGCCGTATTTCGTTTCTGGATTGGGCCGGCTGGGAGGTTAGACACCCGAGTCACCGGACTGTGATTGTTGGGGACTCGCATGGGGGCCCGCGGATATACATACGGACGATGCAGAGAATCGAGTAGATCAGCGCAAACACCATCGACACCGTGGCCAGCCAATCGTCAGCGGCCAGGCCGTGGTTCTTGTGTCTGATCCATAACCGCGCGCACACAATGGCAATCGAAACCGCCGACAAGACGGAGCAGATGGTGATGACGGTCTTGTATTGCGACTGCGCCTCCAGCTCGGCCGTTGCGTTTTCAATCCAGCCCATCGTGAAGAGAACGACTTGTTGGTGTAGCGTGGATGGCGGACCCGGGCCCGTGGGTGAGCGTGGGGTATCAAGGATTCAAGTAGCGTGTGGAATAAGGGCCGATCGGCAAGCAGACTTACTGGAATGAGAATAGCCAAAAAAGAAGAAAAAAGAGTGTGGACGTTGGGGGAAGGGGAGGGGTTTGGCGGGAGCCAGGGAGACCAGCTCCAGGTGACAGTTTGGAGACAGACTGATCCATTATGTTTGGAATCGAGCTGTGGTCTCAACTCTGGATCCCCCGGCCTCCCCACGCCACCGACGATCGGCGGAGCGTCTCAAAAGAGCCAAAAAACATCAAAGGTGCCATCGCATGATCGCATCATGGAACACGGCAACATCCCGGAGTGGGCGCGAAGGTCCCAAGGGTGTAAAATTGATGATACGTGCCGAGATACGACGCAAGCGACCCCCAAACTGCGTGGAAATGGAGAAAGAAAATGGGAAACCTTCTCATCATTCCATCCAACTACTCTGTAGTCTGTACGTCCTCCGCTGCCACTGCGTGCTGCATGTTGCGTGCCGGCCCGGCATCTCAAGAGGAAAGATTCCGACATGGTGGCGCAAATACGCCATGCAATTGGTCGTCGAATGGGAGGGTTCTAACCGAGGCGACATCCAAGGTCGCTTCCGGGCCGGGTTAATCTGGCGCTGTGCCGCCCCGGCACGCATGAAGCTGCAGCCGGGAGACCGATAATAAGAGGGGCTGACAAGGGAGCGAACGGCTGCAGGAGGTGTGCCAAGTGGGGGGTTCAGGAGGCAAGGGGCAGAGGGCTGCATGAAAATAAGAAAATAATGGCATCCCAGGCCACACTTTTCCTCTCTTGCTCCAACCTCGGGCCCAGACCCTGGAAATCTTGGGCCGTTGTTTGAGGTTGGTTGCAGCCATTTCCAGATTCGTCCTGTCTATCGAATCAGTTGCATCGCAGGGTTTTATTCGCCATGTGTGAGGACTGGGGAGCGAGTCTCTCAACATCTGATATGTCTCTCTCGCCTTCCTCCTTAAACTCGCCGACCTTCCGTGTCGGCCCATGTTCCACTGTTTTTGTTTGATCTCTCCTTCTCTTCTGAAAGTTTGTTCCGTGCTCTTTCGACTCGGCACTGCGGCACTGTGACCCTCACCCCGTGGCACCTGCCGTTCTGACTTTTGCCGTTCTCTTCGGTCCCGTCAGGGTTGCCTGGTTTTGTTGGCCGGACTCCCCTTGGCCGCCTCCTGTTGTGCTCCAGTCTTAACTTTCCACCGTCGCTACTCCTCCGTACGCGGCTTTTGCGCAGCTCGGGCTTTCAGAATGTCTACATCGGAGAAGGATAGCACAGGCGCCAAGGAGGTGGTCGACTCGGTCCACGAGACGCCGAACAATGGTGCTTCGTCGGGCGAGCTGGATGCCGCGTGGCAGTTCCTCGATTCCCATCGGGAGCATGCCGAGGCTAGCGAGCCAATCGATTTGGCCGCCCTGCGCCGCAAGATCGATTTGCGCATCGTCCCGCTGATGTTTTTGTGTTACACACTGCAGTTCCTGGATAAAGTCATTCTTAATGTAAGCAACAACGGCAGCAACAGCGCGCGCCCCTTTGTGGTGATCCCCCCCTCGACTACGGGCGGCTAATGTCCCCACCCTAGTATGCTGCTGTCATGGGAATTCACAAAGACCTCAAGCTGGCCGGCAATGACTTTTCCAACATCGCAACATTCCTCTTCGTCGGTCTGCTGTGCTTTGAGGTACCCAACAGTAAGACCGCTCGCTGGACCACACCTGTGCTCTCTCAGCCGTCACGCTGACACTTTTGCTCCAGTCTACTTCCTCCAGGCTGTTCCCGCTGCAAAGTGGCTTGGAGCAAACGTCGCTCTCTGGGGCGTGGCCACTGCCTGCGGTGCCGCCGCTCACAACTACCAAACCCTCCTCATCTCTCGCGTCTTCCTCGGCATCTTCGAGGCTACCATCGCCCCCTCCCTGATGCTGATCAGCAGCCAGTGGTACACCAAATCCGAGCAAGCCCCTCGCTTTTCCTTCTGGTACGTGGGTCTCGGCCTTGGCCAGATTATCGGCGGCCTGGTCTCGTATGGATTTCAGCACATGGGCCCTGATGCCAAGCTCGCCGGATGGCGCACCATGTTCCTTACTCTCGGCCTTGTAACCGTCATTGTCGGCTCCTGCGTCTTCCTATTCCTCCCGGACACGCCCATGAAGGCCCGGTGGTTGACCAACAACGAGAAGGTGGCGCTCCTCAAGCACGTCAGTGTCAACCAGACAGGCATCGAGAACCGCAAGTTCCGCGGCAAGGAGATTCTGGAGGCACTGATGGACCCTCAAATCTACCTCTTGCTCCTGTCTGTTGTGCTGGTGAGTGCATCCAAAGCCGATTGGGCGGCTTCAGACAGCCTTCAGTTCGCTAACTGCCGTCACCCTTGTTAGCTGTCTGTTTCAAGTGGCGTCGTCACGACCTATTCGGCCACTCTTATCCGAAATCTCGGCTATGATCCTAAAAGAGCTGCTCTGATGAACACTCCCTCCGGCGCCGTCAGCATCTTCTTCACTCTTTTCGTCGGCTTCGGCATCCGAAGGCAGTCCCACCGCTGGGCCTTCATTATCGCCTGCATCATCCCTGCGTAAGCGTTCCCAGCTTTCCCTGATGGCTGACCCCGTCGCTAACTTGCCCAAAGTATCATTGGCGGCGCCCTCATGTCTTTCCTTCCGACCTCCAACAGGCGCGGTTGCTTGGCTGGTATCTACCTTACCAATGCGGTCGTCGCCCCCCTCGCAATCTTCTACAACGTAAGCTGTTTCTCCGTTACTTGCTCGAGTGGTCACTGACACACACAACTCTTGGCGACAGTGGACGATGGCGAACATTGGAGGGGCCACAAAGCGGGCCTTTGCTGCCGCCATTATCAGTGGTTCTTTCTCCATTGGCAATATCATCGGCCCCCAAACCTTCCAGGCAAGAGACGCACCAGATTTCCGCCCGGCCAAGCTCGCTGTCATGGGCACCCAGGCTGGCTGCGCCTTTACCACGTTCCTCCTGTTCCTCTACTATGTCTATCAGAATAAGACCCGCAGCAACGCCAAGGAGAACGAGGACGCCTTCATGGAGCCTGAGTCGTGGGCGCGCATGACGGATAAGGAGAACAAGAGGTTCCGATACACATACTAGACCACGTGTAAAGGTGGCTAGGTTGCATGGACCCGTTGATGGTTTGGATATCCACAAACAGGGCCCGGCGAGTATTTGGGCATCTACATAGCTCGCCGCCACCATAGACCAACAATGCACGGGTTGAAATGTTTGGAACTCGGCGGAACCCAGAACAATGAGTCGGGTCTTTGCTAGTTGGTTCGTGGGATGGCATCTCGGTCAATTGTCAATGCGGGGTTGTTGGGACTGCCATGGGCGGGTAAGATAGAAACCAACAAACATTAGTCAAACAGCACCGCTTTCCAGAGTCCAGCGCAAACCACCTCGGTAAACTTCGTCTTCATAGTATCGGCCAATGGTCTTGGCACATCCGCTGCTGCGATACCTCTTCGGCGGTGGTCACGTCCTGTTCGTCAATCCCGGACCACATCATCCAGCGGCCCAAGGTGGTGCACAGTAAGGTCAGCAACGGAGTATCACGTACGTTTCCATATTCCACCCATCTCCCCCACACTGGTAAAGCCAACCTATTCCACAAAATTCCAGAGACGTCGTCTTGTCTACCTTCTTGCCAAGGCGGGGGATCCCGAGCACCCCTGTCCCTGACCAGCTCGACAACAGCTCTTATTGGTGGAGGCCACATCAGAACATCGGAAGGAGTCCACCACGTCGCTTCTCGGAAAACAGGGTTCCATGCACCTTTGAGTTTGGCCTGAGTGCGGCAGACTCTAGCCTCTATTCACAACCGCTCGCTGAGCGTCTCTAGCGACAAGATCTCCTCTGGTCTAAGACTCAACCCGTCGGGGATGCGCAGCCGGCCCCGTCTAATCACGATCTCGCCCTCCCTCCCCGCCTCCACCGACACCGACCGGGCCAGCGTCGCCGACAGCTCCAGATCCCCCGAGCTCGAGCTCAGCCCGGACTCATCCGGCTCCGCCTTCCCCGCATCCCTCCTCCTCCTCCCGGCACTGCCGTGAGACCGGGTCCGCTTCACCTCCTCCTCCGTCTCCACCTCCATCCCGCCCCGCCAGTACATGCCCGTCTCCTGCGGCGACCACCAGTAGAAGGGAAAGCGCCGCTGGATATTGTTCACCAGCAGCGCGACCCCCAGCATCAGCCCGCACCCCGTCAGCAGCG
The DNA here is from genome assembly GCA_033297235.1 of Trichocladium antarcticum. NCBI lineage: Eukaryota > Fungi > Ascomycota > Sordariomycetes > Sordariales > Chaetomiaceae > Trichocladium > Trichocladium antarcticum. The sequence goes on from MU853423.1 coordinate 405,072, forward strand.
GCAGCAGCAGGAACCAGCCGAGGCTGGCGACGTCGTCGTCGATGACGGCCATGAGCGCGGTGGCGCCCGCCGGCGGGTGCACCGTGCCCGTGAGGGCCATGATGGCGGTCGCGCACGCGCAGGCCAGGGACGCGCCCACCCAGCGGATGGACTGGAAGTGCGGCGAGAGGGCGAACAGCTTGGCGATGCCGATGCCCGTCACGGCGGAGACGACCTGGCCGAGGATGGCGTTGCGCGGCTGCGAGAGGGGGGACTCAATGGCGTAGAAGTCGAGGACGGCGGCTGCGCCCTAGAATGGGGGGGGGGGGGGGGGGGGGATGTTGTTAGGCTGGGAGGGATCAGATGAAGCGAGAGGGATGGGCAGGGTTGGGGCTTACGAAACTGCCGATGATGGTTGGGACGCCGCGGGCCTGGAAGGCGGGCACCTCGCGCGCGACGGCGCCAATGACGACGAGGGAGCTGAAGACGCCGACGACGGCCCAGAAGATCATGGCCAGGTTGCCCAACGGGTGGGCCGGGTGGGTGCGGTACCCGAGGAAGTGGGCGACGGGGGCTGGGAGGTGCGGCAGCAGCGACGGCGGGAGCACCGGGTTGACGTGTTGGTCAATGTCGAAATTCCATCGGGACGGCCCGCGGCGCGGCTGGTTGTGTATCATGACGGAGGTCGAGACTGAAGTCTTGCCGGTCTGTCGTCTTGCCCACTCCTTGCGTGAGACTCTCTCGACTCTCTCGCGAGTCGAGTAACGTAGAGTTCGCAAAGACGACAACTTCAGAAACAACGTGTCTGCAGGGATGAGGTGCAAAGAGCGAAATCCTTTTTTTCTTTTTTAACTCTTGCCCTCGATAGCAAACGCGTCAAAGCAAGTTTGCAGCAGACATCCGATGATGAATCTCGCCGGCGTTCGGTTTCAAGGCCGTCCCGGGTTCGGATGAGTGTTAGCGTCGCGGGGTGTCCCTGGAGGAAACGACCCGGACGGGGTCAAGAAATGGGATGGAGATCCCATCTTTAATATCTCCCGTCCGACCCCGAAAAAAAAAGCCCAAGGCGACATACGGATATACCCTTCCTCCCGTCGTTTGTGTCGCGCCACGACAAAGCCGAGAGGCCGCAACGTTTGCTGTTGGTGTCCTGTCCTGCAGTTGCTGTGAGCCAACGGCTGGGAGGCCCTTGTCCCAGGTTTACGTCAGATTTGCTAATGGAAACCCCGATCCGGCTTAGTGTCGGGAAACCGCCGAAACATCAGGGACCTCGGACCACTGGTTAAATAGAAATCTCCGCGGAAGACTTGAAGGGGAGAGAGAGAGAGCCTGGCGGTCTCGGGGTCTTGTTGTTTCCTCTCGTTTGGTCCGGTTGTCGATGTCTTCCAGGGACGAACAGACCGGCGATGTTTCTAGAAGGACGGGAGAAGCAGGTATGGGCTAGAGTTTTCAGTGGGTCGCAATTTCTGGGCGCTGGCAGCTGCCGCCAGCCTGGTCACTCTGTAGGTAAGACCGTGCACCCATCAATCGGTCAGCCCACCAATCGGTCAGTCACCCCGCCTCTGCCTGCATACCCAACCCCACCTAACAAAATATCACTTCTTTACTAATACTGGCCCAAATGTAACTATTCTGATCTCTCTATAATGCTTAGATACAGCTCTTTTTACTATAATGCCTAGATATACTAAGGATGATTTGCAGGCTGTAATATCTGTAGTGGAAGCTAGGCTAGCTATCCGCTAGGCAGCTATATAGTTCTCTATCCCTTTTTCCACTTTACAAGGCCGTATTAAGTCAGGGCACCGGCCTAAAGGCGAATTCGAAGCTCTTACCCTCTAGAAGTTAAGCCCTAGTTAAGAACAATAGTT
>MU853423.1:407081-457090 GCA_033297235.1 Trichocladium antarcticum
AAACGACTTAAGGGAGCTTCTACCGAGAATATTATACGATAGTAGTACCGGCTACTTAACCTAGCGATTAAGGATATCCTACCTAACAACTATATTAATATAGATAAGAATAGGATTATAGAAGGTACAGGTATTAATAGGCTATACCTTAGGAGTTCTAATACTAAGTTTACCCTTATAAAACACCCGGAATTATATATCTAGACTACTATTATTAAAGTAGTTATAGCTATAGGAAGACTTCTACTACTATATGTTATTTTTAAGGGGAACGACCTTTAATAATAGTAGTTCCTAGAGAATCGAACGTTCTTAGAGTCTCTAGGCGATTAGAAGTTTATAACAAGCGAGAACGGATAGACTAGCAACAACCTTACCTTATACTAGTTACTTAAGATCTATATTCCTTTCCCCCCCTATAGTAAGAAGCGGTTATTAATCGTCGATAGCTATAGTAGCTATATTACTAACGAGTTTATATAGTATTACTTCGTTAATAATATCTACATTGTCTATTTACCTCCCTACGCCTCCTACGTCCTCTAACTATTAGATCTTTCATTTTTTAGCCCCCTAAAAACGGCCTACCAGAAGGCCTTAGCGGACCTTATTCTACTCCGTAGCCTAGTTCTATTTACTAAGCGGGACTTCTTAATAGTATATAACCAAGCTAGGACTATCGCTAGAACTAGTTAGGTTATATAGGCGGGCTAGTTAACTACTAGTCTATAGCTAATTAATATAGCTAAGCCCTTAAGTAATAGCTTAGTTTTAAAGGCTAACTAGGAGGCTGAAAAACGGCTTATAAGCTAACCTACGTAGCTAGATCCTACAATTCAACAACCTCTATTATCTAGGACTGATTTTCGGAACATCTAGACCCCCTAACAAAGCTAGGAGGTCTATAGACTTCTAGGGGGGCAAGTCGGGGATTTGTAGCAACTTTACCGCGCTAACCCTATTGCCTAGGTAACCTTTTCGAAGATTACGAAGAGCTTAGATGTTAAAACACTCGAAATCGTTTAATATAAGCAAAAGATCCAAGCGCTAGAAGCTAAGGTTAAAAGGTTACAGCCTGTTAGAAGGAGGAAGGTCCAGATAGATCCCAACGACCGTTTTGCAAGCATTGAGCAGGTTATTAAGACGAAGGAAGCAGTTAGGAAGATAATAATGGCCCTATAGGTTGTAAATACCCTCAATTTTGACAACATGCTAGTAGAATGGTCTATTTTTAACCTAGTGGTTGATGATAGGGGTTTGGAAGGTTGACTTATATAGAGTGTTGGTATGGGGCAAATTGATCGATTGCTAGGCTGACCGATTGATAGGTGCACGGTCTTACATAGGGCCTCGGAGATGTACGGACGCAACTCAGAAATCGGGCCAACGGCGTTTCGATCTGTCGCGCTAATATAGAGGCGCAGCGGTGTGCGTGCTCTGCGGCAGTCGGGCCTGCGCTTTCCCAACCTGTGCAAATTATTGAGACACAAGAATCATCCGCTGATGCACCATTCCATTTCTGGGCCAACGCACGCATAAGTTTGATGAAACCAAGTGCAATTCATTCCCCTCTCGTCACCCCTTCCAATTCCATTGCAGTTCTTCAAGATTTGCGAGATCTGGTCGACCCAGCGATTGATTGAATTTTGTTGCACGGTCTACGGACCACGAAGTGACAGTTGCTTGATATAGGAGATGGCGCGATAATACCGAGCTCCCAACGGCAAGACTCCGACCGACTCGGAGAAGAGAGAGAACACCCCCAGCACCGATACCCTGTCGTTGTTCAATCCGACACCAGCGAGAGATAAAGATCCCGGTCCTGGATCCCGGAACCGTGCGGCAGAGCTGACTTCAGATGTAGTAGTAGATCTTCTCACAGCTGTGGTAGTTGAAGCTCGCGCCGTTGACCTTGTTGTCCTTGTACCCAGCAAAGCTCCGGTAGCTGTTGGAGCCGGATCTGTTCCAAGGAGGCAAACAACACAGGGCCAGTCACCGCGTCACCTGCCACGACGAGCGAGGCCTGGAGGAGAAAAGACTATACCCGACCGACGAAAAGTTGGGCTGCGACTGGGCGTTCGCCGGGATGTTCCAGCTGAAGGTCACGCCGGTGGGGAACGTGCAGCTCTGGCTGCCGCCCTCCCAGTGGTGGTACGACTCGGCGGTGCCCGAGCTTGACACGACGCACGCGTCGTTGCCGGGGACGGTGTAGCCTAGGTTGCTGCAGTCTGCGTCGTTTGCGCAGTACTGCGGTGCGACGGATCGTCAAGCTCTCAGACATCGGGCGTATCCTATCCGCCGACGCCGGTCCGGACCAGCTCACGCACCGCAACGACCGAAAGCCAGGTCTGGGGGGAACCAGCGGCGCCATAGGGCCGGCAGTTGAACAAGTGGATTCCCTCGCCGAAGACGCCCTGGGCGAGGAGGGCCGCCGCGGCAATGTGCTTGAACCCGAGCATGTTGTGTCTTGGTGTGGCCGAGTAAGGGTGATGGGTGCGTTGATCGGAGCGAGTGTCGGGTTTGTTTTTTGTCTTGCCAGCAGATACGAGAGCTTCAACAGCAGGAGAGGGATCCTTTATACACACTCTTTGCTCATGCGGGACGGTGTCAGCGCTTGCTGGACGACCATTGCGTACCTCACGAAAACGCAGCGCAACCCCATTCTACGCAGCAGTTAGCGAACGCGCCTTGGTAGCCGCGGTAGCCAAAACCCGTTTAGTGGTGAACGTAAGGGTGCTCCCTCTCTTCCCCCGCTCCCCCCCCACCCCATTCGCAGAGCTACGTTCGAATGTCGCATGCATACCAGTCAGCAACGGGTGCTCAACAGCTTGGGCGTTGAGTGTGTTGCAGCTGAGTAAGAGCTAGGGACGCGCCGGCTTGAATTGGCCAATGCGATTTGTGGTATTGCAGTGACGCCTACTCACGACCAGCGTTTACTCCAGACTATGAGCTCTGCTGCATACGCGATGTCACGTAATGCCTCAATTCGACACTTCATCAGCGCTGAATGCAGGGTTCATTCGCGGGTACCAGAAGGGCATCGAGGGGAATCTCGGCTTGAGTGTGAGACACGGCTACAAACACATCGTCACGTTCCGGCAAATGCTCGACTTTATTCGCCAATCTCAGACTCGACACGGAAACTCGCCCGCCCGAGAGGTCTCGTCTCTCGACTGCTTCAAAAACGGCAGCAACGCGGTCCCGCCGGTGCCCGTCAACTCCCCGCCCGACGTGGCCATTTTGGCCCCCGACTCCGTTTTCAACCTCGACGATGCCGTGGCCAAGTTGACCCCCTGGTCCCCGTTCGGCTGCCGCGACGGGATGATGATGTACCGCGCCACCATCTGCAGATGCTGGTTCCTGAACTCGGCCAGCGTCCTCGTCGCCGTCTGGAACGCGTCCTGCAGCCGCCCCTGCTCGACACTCAAGCGCCCGCCCTCCAGCAACTCGGCCACCCCCTGGCGCATGCCCCCCGGATACGTCTCGGCCACGTGCTGCAGGAACCGGCGGTGCGGCGCGGGCATGTACCCGCGCACCTCCTCGTGGAAGCTCATCTCCTGCGGCTTGTCCGGGTTGCTGTTGCCGTGCGCGGTGTGCTCGACGCCCAGGACGAGATCCAGGAACTGGATTAGTGAGCTCTGCCCGTTGCTCCCGCCGCGCAGCTGCCGCCACTGGCCCGCCCTGCCGTCGCCGTCGCCGTCGCCATCGCCGTCGCCCTCGTGGTAGAAGACCCCGTTGGGCAACCCCGCGGCGGCCATATTCTTGCTGCCGGCGAGGAAGGGCCGGATGCGGTGGTAGAAGACGAGCGGGCGGCAGTTCTCGTCCATGCGAGCGAGGAGGGCGCCGAGCGCGGCGATGCACGCCGTCAGGGATGCGAGGGCAGCGGTGGCGGCGGGGAGGTCGCGCGCGGTGAGCGAGGCCAGCGCGTCCAGCATGGTCGGGATGATGGCGGCGCCGCGGGCCTCCATGGCGACCGAGACGACGTAGAACCAGGATTCGTCGCGCGTGCCGGTGAAGGTGTGCAGCGCGTGCAGCGCGTCGAGGTCGGTCAGGTCGAGCGCGGGCGAGGTGCTGCGGAAGTTCCACAGGTTGACGCACGCGTAGGTTGCGACGGGCGGGATGCCTAGGTGATCCGAGACGGCGAGGAGGGGCACGGCGATCGAGGGCGGGAGGACCTGGAGGGCGGGATGCATGTCAGCGCTGCAGTTTGCCGGGAAGAAGTGGTCCGAGGACGACATACCTCAGCGGCCACATCGCCACCCCATACGTAGCCGTGGGTGAGGAAGCCCAGGACGACACACGCCCGTCGCCATTCGGGCTCGGTGGTCAAGTACTCGGTTGACAGGACAGGTAACCGGTCAACCTGTGGGCGGAGTGTCCTGTCCTGAATCGACGCGGCGAGAGACCCTACCAGGGATTCCCACGGTGAATAATAGGGGTGTGGGAGCCTCCCGAGGGGTTGTGTCTCTGGGAGGAATCCATTGCGGGTGATCGCGTGCTCCTGGAGCAGGGGGTGGACCGTGTCGGACGAACCAACGCTGGTTTCCGTGTGGGGAAGAGGAAGTGTCTCGTAAGGTGACATGGTTAAAAGAGCAAAATGGCGGCAAAACGGGGCCTGGGTATCTGAAACAATGCTGAAGCGGGAAGTGGGAGATGAGAAGCCTGCAAACCAGGAGGACGGTGGCATTATAGTGTATGTTTATCAGGGCCAACATCCGCCAGGCAGATCCGTTCCGCAGTGACGTTCTTCCGCCAGTTACCCGTCCGAGGTGTGGTGGTGTTGGCGTGGGTGTCCGCCATCGTCTGATGTCATTTCCGCTGTGCTTCCGTTGCCGAGAGCGTGGAGGACTTTCCGGCAGGGGACTTTGGCCAACCCGGCCTCGGAAGCGTTGGGACCAAATGCCCGTTGGAATCGGACTGGGCCGCGCCTTCCAATAGAGTTCGCGCCTTCCAATAGAGTTCGTGCCGCTTGCTGCCGAGTGGGTCCGAACGGAGGTCACAAGGTGCGGAAGACGGAAGACGGAAGACGGAAGCGGCGGAAAAGGCGGGTCCCCGGTGTTAGCCGTGACCCACTGGCTCGGCGTCGGGGCAGGACCGGAGGGCTCGGCGGCAGGAACAAGATTCACCTTCACCTGGGCATGATAAATTATGTTCGCGAACATGGTGTTGCGCAATCATAAAAAAAAAAAACATCCAGCACACTCAAACTACGCAACATCCCCCCAACATCCAACATGGCTTCCGAATACCAGTCTTTGATCAAGGCCTTCCGGGCTGGCCAAAAGCCCGACTTTCCCGCCCACTCCAAGTCGGTCGAGTATGCGAGGCAACTCGATGCGGAAGATACCATCAGCTCGCTCCGCGACGACTTTATCATTCCCACCAAGGGTTCTATAAAGAAGAAGGCCCTCGACGGCAAGCTGCTAGGTACGGGTGCAGATGAACTCAAGAGAATTGACACTGACATGAGTCCAGGCGAGCCGCTGGCGAACGGAAACTGCAATGGCACAGGCGACGAGCCGACAATTTACTTTGTCGGCAACTCCCTCGGTGCGCAGCCAAAGTGCATCCGCAAACACCTCGAGGCGCTGCTCGAGACATGGGGCGCCATCGGCGTCAACGGCCACTTCAGCTCGCTCGGCAACTCGCCGCTGACGGCGTGGCAGGACATGGCGGCCGACTGCGCCCAAAAGTCGGTTGACATTGTCGGCGCCGCGTCGGTGAGCGAAGTCATCTACATGAACACGCTGACGGCGAACCTGCACCTCCTGATGGCGAGCTTCTACCGCCCGACGGCGACCCGGCACAAGATCATCGCCGAGTGGAAGCCCTTCCCCAGCGACTCGGTGCGTTTTCCCAACACCGAACCCAAGCCCAAACCCAGGCTTTAAACCCTAATCTTGACCCCATGCTGACCACCCCCCAGTACGCCCTCGCGTCCCAGATCCAGTGGCACGGCTTCTCCCCCGCGACATCACTCGTCCCGATCCACCCGGACCAGCCGTCCGCCAGCAACCCCGACGGCAACATGTACATCTCGACATCGCACATCCTCGCCGTGATCGACGAACACGCCGAAAGCACGGCGCTGCTGCTCCTGCCCGGCATCCAGTACTACACGGGCCAGCTGTTCGACATGGCGCGCATCACGGCGCATGCGCGCGCGCGCGGCATCGTCGTCGGCTGGGACCTCGCGCACGCCGCGGGCAACGTGGAGCTCGCGCTGCACGACTGGGACGTCGACTTTGCCGTGTGGTGCACCTACAAGTACATGAACGCGGGGCCGGGCAGCATCGCCGGCGCGTTTGTGCACCAGCGACACCACCACCACCACCACCACCACGGTAACGGTGACGCGGCTGCGGGCGAGGGGTTCCGGCACCGGCTGGCGGGGTGGTACGGCGCGGACAAGGCCGTGCGCTTCGAGATGGCTGGGTGGGAGGGGTTCCGGCCCGCCGAGGGCGCGCACGGGTACCAGCTGTCGAATCCGAGCGCGGTGGATCTGGCCAGTCTGACGGGGGCGCTGAGTATGTTTGGGCGGACCGACATGGCCGGACTGCGCGACAAGAGCCTGGTGCTGACGGGGTGGCTGGAGTGGCTGCTGCGGGGGCTCCTGGAGGAGGGGGTCGGGAAGGGCGAGGGCGGGGAGGATGCGTTTGGGATCATCACGCCGGGACATCCGCTGGAGCGCGGGGCGCAGTTGAGTCTGCTGCTGCGGCCGGGGCTGCTGGGGGCGGTGAGCGCGGCGCTGGCGGAGCGCGGGGTGATGTTTGACGTGCGGAAGCCGGATGTGATCCGCGTGGCGCCGGTGCCCATGTATTGCCGGTTCGAGGATGTGTGGGGGTTCGTCGCGGCGTTCCGGGGGGTGCTTGAGAAGGCGTAGACGGGAGGGTAGAGGGAAGCAAGGGATAGAGGACATGGCCATGGCGCAGCATGCGGGAGATAGCGGTGCATTAGGTATATCGTAGAGTATTTGTCCATTAGACCGAGATATTATATGCAACAATGACCCAAACGCGCAGTCGCAGATCCGTATACTCCAAACCATCCCACCAGCACTCCGTAACAAGGCCCATATTGCACACCAGAGACCGAAACAGTCCCTCCAGGAACAGGACAAAAAATGGAAGCCAACATGCGAGTGTAAGCCATAGCACCTTCCAGCCCTCCCACCCCACACAGCAATCGGCACCTTCCTCCACTCCATACAATCTCAAAACGGCAACGCCCTCGCCGCGCCACTACCACCATCCACCTCCTCCGTCTCCGGCAACCGCTTCCAATACCCCCCCGCCACTCCCCCCTTCAAATTCAGACTCAAGTTCCGCCTCGACCACCACTCCCGATCCCACACCCCGCTTCTTCCCTGTGTGCTCTTACCACCACCACCACCATCACTACTACTGTTGTTATTGCGATTGCCACCACCAAAAAGCTGACCCTTCAACCGCCCACCCACACGCGCCACCGCCACTGCCTGCGCGGCCACGGCGTCGGCGACCGCCGCGCGGTGCAGCAGGGCCAGGAACAGCGTCGTTGTGAGACCGGCGGCGGTGAGGTAGTGTGCCGGGGTGGTGATGGTCTGGGGGTGGTTCTGGTTCTGGCTGTGGAGGGTGTTGTTGCTGGGGTCTGTGGCGGCGCGGGGCATGCTGAGAAGGGGGGCGAGGAGGGTGAGCGGGATGAGGGCGAGGGCGGTGGTGAGGAGGGCGGTGGTGGCTTTGATGGTGTGGGTGTTGGTGAGGGTCAGGAGCTGCGGCGGGGGGGGGGGGGGGGGAGGGGGGGGGGGGGGGGGGGGGGGGGGGGGGGGTTAGTGTGGGCTGGGTTGGTTGGGGTGTGATTGGCCCGGGGGAGAGGACGGGCGGGCTTACCCTTGTGGTCAGGGCCCGGAACATGTCGGTCTGTCGGCGCAGGGCTTCCTCGAGGACGCGCAGCTCCTGGATCTCGGTGTCGATGATCTTGACGAGCGCGGCCGTGTTGTCGCTGTCGAGGTCGAAGCAGGCGAGGTCGTTGGCGTGGAACCGCTCCCAGGCCGTGATGGTCGCCGCCACGCCCTGCATCAGCTGCTCCAGGACCTGGAGCGTCTGGTGCGCGACCCGCTGCGCGCGGCCCCAGTCGGCGTCCTGCGCGTCCCTCGTCTGCGCAGGGGGGTTAGAAGCTGTTGTGTCTCGGCAGGGGGAACACACCAAAAGACGGCGGGGGCGACTCACAAACGGCTTCAGCGTCTTCAGCAGCTGCTGGCCCGCGTTCTTCCACTCGTCCTTGGCTTCCTGCACGCACGACGCCATGACGCGCAGGAAATACTCACGCGCGGTCGCGATCGGCGTGTCGGCGGCGTGGCGCCCCCCCGTCAGCGGGTCCATGACAAACTCGCCCTTCGCCGGCTGGTAGGACCGGATGTCGTGGCTGCTCGCGCCGCCGTCGTGGTACGTGTCGAAGAAGCCGTACGCCGTCCAGTGGCGGTTGTCGACGCCCACGATCATGCACGAGATCTGCGCCTCGTGCATGTGGGTCGGCGAGCGGTCGCCGAGCCGGTTCAGGAAGCGGATGTCGCGGCTGTTCCGCAGCGGCCGCCCGTCGCCGCCGCGGCGCGTGTCGAGGCTCGCTTCGCTGCGCTGTCGCCACGCCAGGAACGGCAGATGGAACGAGAGCTGGAAGCCCTGGCTGCCGGAGGACTGGCGGGTCGTGTCAGTGAGGTCTGGAGAACGGACGAGGGTGGGGAGACGCGGGCTGCGTACGTGGAACTTGACGTCCATGCCGGACTGGAAGGTCAAGTGCTTGTACACAAAGTCCCGCAGGAACAGGGCCTGGTTCTCCGACGCCGTGGACACGAGCGCGAGCGTGATGGTCGGGTCGAGGTTGGTCACGTAGCTGGCGGGCGGTGTTAGCCCGACGCATTGTTCGCGGCGCGGGATGCTCACATGAGACGCCGTCTCGGCAACGGATGGACGGTTTTGGGCCAGATCTCGATCAGCTGTGGGGGGGACTTCTATCCACGGTGTTAGCTGGGATGTACCTCCGTGGTGGTTTTCGGATCGGGACAGCGCACCGGCCGCGACAGCGCGTCATACAGCTGACTGTAGCTCAGGAACTGCATCCCGCCCGTCGGTGGGTTCGTGCTGGCTGGCGTCGACCTCTCATCCAGCATGGCCACTGGCGCGGGCGCGTCCTGGCCACCTGTCAGGTCCGCAAAGTCCGCTGGCGCGCAGAAGGCCTGGATCTCGTCGCAGAGGTACCTCGTCGACGGGCTCCTGACGTCCTGCACAAACGCACGAACAATCTTCTGGGCCATGCTCGCGGCGTCGTCGCTCTGCATCTCGGCGAGGTGCAGACAGTGGGCCTCGTCCTCCATGGCATAGACGGCCGTGCGGTCGGCCTCGAACAGCTCTGGCCACAGGGACAGCCGCGTGTGGTCCGGCGATTCGGCCGTCGTTGCACGCGCGCGGCGTGCCGGCCGTCGCTTGGCGGGACCGGACGACCTGCTGCCCTTCCCGCGCGTGGAATCCCCGTCATCATCGTCCGACTCGTCGTCGGATGTCTCGGAGAGCTCGGCCGGGTCGAGCCCCAGCGCGCGGTGGAACTCGGAGATGTGGTTCTCCCCCGTGGTATAGGCGACGAACGAGATGGCCGGGGACGGCGCCAGCAGATCCCACACCGCCAGCGGCAGCTCGAGCACCAGCACGGCCGACAGCCCCGGGTAGATGGCCGAGATCTGGATGCCCCGCGCGCCCTCGGGCGCGTGCAGCAGCCACTCCTTCCACTTCCCCGCGCTCACGCCCTGGTCGCGCAGCCGGCACGTCACGAGGATCCCGGGCCCGGCGGGGACATGCCGCGGCTGGTTTGCCGGCGCGCTTAGCGTGGTTGTGGTGGCAGCGGCGGCGGCGGCGGCGTCGTCGTCGTCGTCGTCGGGCCGGGGCCGGGGCCGGGCCGGGGCCGGGAGGGGAGACAGGACGACGGTCCGGGGCTTCCGGGAGACAAAGCTGTGGACGGGCGTGCGGCGGCGCGGGGTCTCGAACACGGGCTGGCCGGTGTGGCGGTCGATCTGCACGAGCGAGTAGCTGTCGTCGGTGAAGGAGACGGTCGGCATCCAGGCCTGCAGCCGGTTGAGGATCCGGCGGTGGAGCTCGACGACCGAAAGCCAGTCGGCGGTGTGGGCCGCGTGGGCGAGCTCCTGCACGAGCGCCGCGGTGAACGAATGCCGCCCCGCGTCGGCGTCGTGTGACTCGAATCCCCCGGCCGCCAGCGTCTCGATCACGCCACTCCCCGTGCTTGCTGCGCTCGCGGGGGCCGTGTCGGAGCAGTCGTTCAGCAGCAGCACGTCGCAGTCCACCTCGGCCAGCAGCGCATGGAGAACCGACGACTGCACCGTGGGCGAGTCCCGGCGCCGGCTGGTATCCCAAGTCAGGGGCATGGTCGGAAAGGGGGAAAGGGGGAAAGGGGAGGACCGGGATCGCTTACGTTGCGGCCCATACCGGGCTGCCGCTGGGCTGCTCGCTCGGGCGCGCATGGCCGCCGTAGTATACGATGAGCAGATTCCCGTCGTGGCCGTCGGCGTCCACCAGGTCGGCAATCTTGCGCGACAGCTCGAACGCGGACCGCCTGGACGGGATCTTCCAGCACTCGGTGTCGTAGTGGTACAAGCCCGCGAAGACGGACTCCAGGGGCCTGATCTCGGCGTCGAAGTCTGCGTCGTCCTTTTCCCAGCTCAGGAGCAGGGCCCGGACCTTGCGGTACCGCGTCGGCACCCGGTCGGGCCATGCTGCCGAGACGGCATCTGTGAGGAGGGCGAGGAAGGACGAGAAGTCGGCGATGTGGAACCCCGCCGACGCGGTGTCGTGTGTTGTGCTGGGGGTGCTCATGGTGGGGGCGCAGAGTGTGTCCGTGACAGTGAGTAGATGGATGGATGGCAAGAAGGAGGAATCACACAGGTGAAGAAACATGGATCGGTCTGGGGTTGGGGCGGTCGGTCGGCGTCGGCGCCGGCAGGCGGCAGGTCGAATGGCAGCGGGACACGCACCAGGCCCCCGGGAGAGCCAATCATGCCCCTGCTGCCGACTGCGAAAGCCTGCGATGGATGGGCCGGCCAAGCAACCAGCCATGATCTGGACATGGTGACAGCAAGTGAGCGCATCCGCCGACGAGCACGCGACGTGTCGCGACAGCAACGGCTGCGACTGGCGGCGTGGGTGCCCCCGGAAGAGCGTGTCAGGCTGCGACTAGCCGATCCGGGGTGGGCAACGGTCGCTAATGGCTACTGATGGGGCGCTGTCTCCGCTGTGTGGTGCGGCCAATGGTTCCTCGCGGGCCCCTGTTGGGAATTGGGCACGAACAGCGCAGCCCAGTCGGCGTGGCAGGCCAACCACCCACCGCCAAGCTCGAAAATAGCCTTGACCGACTCTCACTCGAGGTCTGACGCGCATGTGAGTGCGCACCATCACATCACGACATCAAAGAAAGGGGCGGCCAACTGCCAAGAAGAGGCATGTGGTGTATTGGTGAGCGTATTAATCAAAGTATCCAATGCCCTGGTTCCGTCCGTCCGTCGTTTGTCCTCCCCGCCGGCCGTCAGATGCTGAACCCCCCCGCCAGGTCCATGACCCGGTCCGGGTCGATCCGGTCGCGGATGCTCCTCAGCCGGGCCGCATTCCCTGCGCCGTACAGCTCGTCGGCCGTGGTGCCCGCGATGGCGTAGTTTGGGTACGACGTGAAGCTGTCGCGGTAGATGCCCTCCTCGATGGCAATCTGCTTGAGCCTCTGGACGGACTCGCGCATGCGCGCGTGCCACCACTCGTCCTCGGCGGGACTCAGCCACGCAAAGTACAGGTTCAGCTGTTCCGCGTTTTCAGCAGGCTGTGTCGGGCTCGGAGAACGGGGAGGGACTGGAAGCTTACCGGGAGCGGAGAGTCGGCATGCGGGAACGCGCTCTCGGTGGCGTGCTGGCCGTATGCCACAAACGGCTCAATGTCGTAGCTGATCGTGGTGGCGCCATGGCGGACACCGCGCCGGCCGAGCTCCTGGTGGCCACACACGTTAGATGCAATGTCCGGTGGACACGGCGCCCCGACAGGGGGCGGGACCTACCTTGGCCTCCTTCTGGACCGCCTCCAGGAAGCGGCCCGACAACTCCGACGTCGAGACGGTCGCGAAGGCGCCCCGCACGTTCTGGACCAGATACGACGGGAAGCTGTTGATCAGGCCCCGGAACGACTTTCGGCCGACGTTGTCGAGGATGGTCGGGATGCCATCAAACATGTCGAAGCTCTGCGGCTTCTGGGGCCCGTCGTGGAAGAAGAGCACCATGGCCTTGGTGCCGAGCGCATCGCCGTTGAGGGTCGTGATCAGCCCTGATCTGGCGTCTTTGTTGTCGTACGCGAAGCGCTCGGTCGCGTTGAGTATCCTGGGAACGGCGGCGGACGCATAGATGCGCAGGCCGCCCTGGAACTGTCAGTTTTGCGGACTTCATGGCATGGTGGTCACGGGGGACGGCAGACGTACCCAGACTTTGGGCGGCTGTGGGTGGGTGTAGAACTCGGCCGCGGTGACGATGCCGAAGCGGTTGAGGCCGCCCTTGAGCGCAAAGAAGAGGTCTTGGTTGTTCTGCCTCGAGGCCGTGGTGATGGTTCCGTTCTGCACCGGCGTGTCAGCCAGCTGCGGGTGCGGTGCCGGGGGTCAGATCGGCCGAGCTCACCGGGAGGACAAGATGGTACTTCTTGACCGTGTCACACGTCAAGCCTTGACAGACAGGTTAGCCAACCGCGGCGTGTGTCTGCACGACTCCAATCAACAACACCCACCATGCTGGTTTGTTTTCCTGGCCGCGAGTCAGCACGGGGGCTCCCCTGAAGTAGACACGGCACTGTCGACTTACCATGAGTAGCCGCCGCCGAGCGTGAAGCCACCGACGCCGGGACCAATGACTCTGCCGCCGACCACATTGCGTCCGAAGGGCTCCAGCGCCTTGTACACGTCCTTCCATGCCTGGCCTCAGGAGTCAGCAGCTGCCACGGCACGGAATCGCGAGGCCTTACAGCGCCAAACCCAAGCTTGACAGTCTCCTGGTCCTCCGACAGCGCCACGTCGCGCAGCCGGTCCAGCGTGATGTGCACGCCCGTGGTGCTGGAGAAGCCGGGGTTGGACGCGTGCCCGCCCGAGTAGACGGCAAACGGCGTGCGCGAGGCGCCGACGATCTGGAGCACCACCGCGACGTCCACGGCCGACGCCACCTTCACCACGCACGCCGGCTTGTTGCTCGACGACGCGAACCAGTGCTTGTTGGCCTCGTTGTAGGACACGATCTGGTCTGGGGGGGGGCGGGGGGGGGGGGGGGGGGGGGGGGGGGGGGGGGGGGGGGTCAGCCACGGCACCGGTCACAACACAGTTGGGACATACAGGGGAAGACGACGTCGCTGGCCTTGGAGATGTTGCCGTCGATCTCCTTGCACGTGTCGGTGGCGTTGTTCTTGACGAACGTGGCGTTTGTGACGCCGGATGTCGCCGCGAGGGCGCTCAGCAGCATCGACAGGCGTGCCATGGCGTCGGACTCGGTTGCGCCGCTGTGTGCTTGGGGCGGAGGCGTGGTGCGAGGCTTTTCCAGGGCAGGGGCACGCCGGCTTATCTACGTCTCAAGGCCGTTGCGGTTTGCAGGGAGAGTTCCTGGCGGACGTCAGAAAACCAGCAGACACGACATCTTGAGCCGATCCCAAGGAAAAACCCTGGCTCAACCAGGACTTCCCAGCATGCTGGCTGCAGCTCGCGAGATGGATAATGGATTCCGGTAGGTGCACCTCCAAGACCCCCACCAGACTATCGAATCCATACCGATCCCATTCCTTATTCTGGCCGTGACGGCTCCACCGCGCGCGGGTGATCGACGTCAGCCAGGGATGTGTCCAGGCTCTGGGGGGGTGTAGATCTGCGGCCCGGCCCATGACGGATCGACGACGAGGGAACGCGCCGGACAGTATCCGTAGCGCGGCGGCATTCGCGGCAGCATTCGCGGCAGCCGGGGACCAACAAGCCGCGCCAAAAAAGAAAAGCAGGGGTGCGGACAGGCGGACGGAACGGGAACGACGCGTCGCGATCGGCAGTGGGGACTTCCAGATCGGTCGAGACAGCAAAAAGGAACCACTGCATACGACAGTGGAGCAGCTGGAACGTGGGACAACGGCGTGTGCATCCGGTCCGGAAATGCTAGGCGCGGCGGCTTCCACTTTCCACTTGTCCGATGCAGTGTAACCTCTTTCCCGCCTGTCACCTGGCGTCTGCCGGCTCGTATCGCATCCGAGTCTCCCGGGGATGGAGAGGTGCGGGTGGACGGCTGGGAAGCGGAGGCCACTGATGGGTGGACCGTAAGTATTCTGTGCTCCCTTTTGCTGGGGCCACAATAATGTCGAGCCAAATTCCCTGTGGCTTACCGTGATCACATCTGAGGGTAAGTTGTACGGGGCCCGGCCGGCTGTCCGCCGGGAAAGTGGGTCTCAAACGGCCGGACCAGCGGCCCCGCTCCCCGGCCCGGCCCTACACGCTACGAACCCGGCGTTCGTCACGGCTTGGAGGGAATCCTCCCGGAGTGCCAAGACCATCCAACGGTTTCCGCCACGCCAGCGTGCTTGTTGCGTATCGCGCGATGCGACGATTGCGCGACAATGTAAAGCTGTGCGTGGTGGACGGACCAGAAGACGGGAGGATGCTCCTCTGCTCCGGTGTCAAAACAGACAAACCCAGCCATTCCCACTGCATCAATCCTCGATATCAGGTCTCGATCACATGTGATCCGTTCTCCAGGCAACACTCTCACGACCCAGCCAGCCCCTGTCGTTGCAGCCTCTCTGATTGGCGGCTTTGCGACCTCTCGAGTCGCATGGCTTCATATAGCCTAGCTGTGCTCTCGCGCGCGCTCTCTCCGTCCTCCGTCTTCCTTCCGCTCTCTCTCCACGGCAATCAATGCGGCGCATCTCTCCCACATGCCTTTCCAGAGCCACCCACTGTACGGCCGCGCCAGAAACACCAAAGGAAACACCGCATAAACCACCAACCAAGAAAATGAAGTACACCATCGTCTTGCTCGGCCTCGCCGCCCTCGACGCCGCCGTCGCTCGTCACGCGGACGACCCAGCCGACACCAACCCCCCCACAGAGTCGGTGGATGTCCTGGGGAAGAGGAACGGGGGCAGCAGCAGCAGCCGCGGTGGTGGTGGTGGCCGGGGCAAGTCGCACGGCAGCAACAGTAGTGGCACCGGTGACAAGTCTGACGCGAGTGGGCTCCTGCGTGTTAACGGGGCGGCTCTTGTCCTGGGCCTGGCGGGGGCTGGTGCTGGCGCGGTGTTCATTTGAGAAGGGGGAAGCATTCATCTGCCGTTCTGGTTTGGCCCAGGGGTGCGAGTTTTGTGATTTGTTTGTGGGGTCATGTCGAGGTTCGGCTGCGTTGCGTTGGTTGGTGGGAGGTTGTTTTTGGTTCGCGCCTGGGATTCCCGCTTCCGTGGTAGTTAATTGGTAGTCGATTTTCCTGGAGTTGGGCAGATCGGGTGGGTTTGCTGCTGGATAGGGTTAGGGTGCTTGGCTTGCTTATCGACACGCCGCGGGGTGATAACAGCCTACCCCACCAAAAAAGTCCCCAATCCACAAAATTCGACCCGAATCCGCGACCACCAGTCCGACACCACCGGACCACCGACCAATTCCCGCCCTGCCCGCGCCGCGCCCGAGAAGC
The DNA here is from genome assembly GCA_033297235.1 of Trichocladium antarcticum. NCBI lineage: Eukaryota > Fungi > Ascomycota > Sordariomycetes > Sordariales > Chaetomiaceae > Trichocladium > Trichocladium antarcticum. The sequence goes on from MU853423.1 coordinate 422,788, forward strand.
AGACGTCAGGATGGCGAAGCGCACGGCGGACGACGGCACTGCCGCCCGCGCCCTCAAGGCCGGCGAGCGCCCCGACGCCATGGACGTCGACGAGAAGCCCAACGACATGGGCGAGTTCGAGGACGAGTTCGAGGACGAGTTCGAGGACGAGTTCGAGAGCGACGACGAGATCATCGAGGCCGGCGTCGACGGCCGCCCCGACGCCGAGCGCGAAGCCGACGAGGCCATGGACGTCGACCCGTCCGGCCCCGAGACCTTCATCGTCGGCCGGACAAAGCTCGAGCCCGGCCAGACGCTCTCCCCCGACACGACCACATACCGCATGCTGCACAACCTCAGCACGCCCTGGCCCTGTCTCTCGTTCGACATCGTCCGCGACGGCCTGGGCGACAACCGCAGCGTCTACCCCGCGACCATGTACACGGTGGCGGGCACGCAGGCGGACCGCGCCAAGGCCAGCGACAACTCCATCATGGTCATGAAGTTCAGCGGCCTCAGCAAGATGCAGGGCGGGGACGGCGAGTCCAGCGACGGCGGCGACGACGGCGACGACGGCGACGACGACGACGACGACGACGACGAGGACACCGACCCGATCCTCGAACACAAGCTCATCCCGCTCGGCTCGACCACCAACCGGATCCGGGCGCACCAGTCGCCGTCCCAGGACCCGTCCCGACCGCCGACCACGCTCACGGCGACCATGACCGAGTCGTCGCAGGTGCTGATCCACGACATCACGCCGCACCTCGCGTCGTTCGACACGCCGGGGACCGTCGTCACGCCGCAGCAGAACAAGCCCGTGTCGACGATCCGCGCGCACCGGTCCGAGGGCTACGCGGTCGACTGGTCGCCGCTGCACCCGGCCGGCAAGCTGCTGACGGGCGACAACGACGGCCAGATCCACGTCACGACGCGCACCGACGGCGGCGGCTTCGTGACCGACACGCGCGCCTTCGTGGGCCACGCGTCCAGCGTCGAGGAGATCCAGTGGAGCCCGTCCGAGCCGTCGGTCTTTGCGTCCGCGTCGAGCGACGGCACCGTGCGCGTGTGGGACGTGCGCAGCAAGGCGCGCCGGCCCGCCCTCACGATGCAGGTCAGCGCCGTCGACGTCAACGTGCTGTCGTGGTCGCGCCAGACGACGCATCTCCTGGCGTCGGGCGACGACGCCGGCGTCTGGGCCGTGTGGGATCTGCGGCAGTGGAAGCCGAGCGCCGCCAACAGCGCGGCGTCGGCGTCCGCGTCCGCGTCCGCGTCGGCGGCCGGCCGGCCCACCCCGATCGCCAGCTTCGGGTTCCACAAGGAGCAGATCACCAGTGTCGAGTGGCACCCCACCGACGACAGCATCGTCGCCGTGTCGGCCGGCGACAACACCGTCACGCTGTGGGATCTGGCCGTCGAGCTGGACGACGAGGAGAGCAAGGACACGGCCGGCGTGCAGGACGTGCCGCCGCAGCTGCTGTTTGTGCACTACCAGAACCTGGCCAAGGAGGTGCACTGGCATCCGCAAATACCGGGCACCCTGGTGGCGACGGGCGAGGAGTTTAGTGTGTTTAGGACCATCAGCGTATAGGGAGAATCCAGTCCGATTGACTGCCACGCTATTTACAGGCCGTTCCCGATGCATCTCTTCGCCCCGTCAACCCTCTTGCCACTTGCTCTTCCAAGTCTCTTTCCCACGCATACCACATTCCTCTGCCTCTCCCCTCTGCCTGTTCCCACCTCACAACTCTCCCGGAAACCCTGGCCAAGTCCGTCCCTTGCGAAACCGAATCCCAGTGGCCGAAGCGGCCGACAACGTCTTCTGCGCGGGGCTTGCGGGTACAATGTCGGGCCGGAAAGTCCTTGGACTGGGCGATGGACAGGCCGACACGGCGACCTCGATGGGGAAGCGGACGTGATGGAAGTCCTGGAACTCGGCGTTACTCGGAAGACGCACACGCGACTTACCGGCTCGGGGTCCCGGTTCGCTTGTGTCTCACTGCTACCCGTGTTGGTAATGTTAGCGGTCGCGCACACTTACCGCAGGATCTCCGATCCCATGTGCTGGATATTGTCCTACTTGGTTGCATGCGCCCTGCAGTCCAGTCAGTTGAAGTCAGCAGAGGTCCGGGATGTTTCCGCGGGGTCAATCTTGGGACACGTCGTCGTGTTTGTCAGGGGGGTCGTCGACGTCTGGTATGGGAGATGGACTAAGAAGAGGCCAATGGTGAAACGAATAACTGGAAATCGCACTTGCTGCCGAATGATGGACGTAAATTGACACGGCATCTTCGCAGCGCCGTCGAAGGTGAGGGGCCACTATATACCCGTGCACTGCGTCCATGAGCTTCCACCGTGACGGAGCCCCTCTTCCAGCTTCGTCACGATGAAATCAGGTCTTACGGGGTGGCGCGGGCAACCCGTCGTCTGATCCATGCATGAATCGCACTGTCACACCCAACATGGAGAACAGAAATTCGATCACCTAGCGAGTTCCCTACGTGGCTGGCGCAACTATATGTACAAGGGTTGCCTAACTTGTTGGTATAAAATACCGATTTCAGCTAGGTATGTAGTCCCAGAAGGACACTTGATCTGTATATAACAGGCATGTTCGCGGGAATGTAGAGTGTAAAACGAACTATCAAGAAGTTAGAGGTTTGTTTACTTTCGGAATATATTCTCATTAGTATTGCTCACACACGGATATACCAGCAGACGCGCCGGTCCTTCTGCCGCTTCGGTAAAAAGGAAACCGTACCTTGTAGACCGGATGAAAACCCCCGCCTACCCTCTGAAGACCCGCCATTGATATAGAAGTTCCGCTTCCTCCAATATCACCGACCTCCCCGGTGGCCCAGCGGCCTTACGGGGAGGTCACGCCGGGCAGGCCAACTCGCCAACCGTTCGCCGCGACCTCACCGGAGCTCGCAGGTTCGAGCCCTAAGACCCGCGCCTCTAGTAAAACCCCCGCGGGTTTTCGTAGCCAGCTCCCCCCGACGGGGTAGAAGCTGGTGAGCTTTTTGCAGTTTTGTAGTTTTGTAGTTTTGTAGTTTTGTAGTTTTGTTTTCTTGTCCATCTCACGAGACAGAACTGTTTCTCGAAGCGATATAACCCAGCTCTGTCTGGCCATCATTGTCGGGTCCAATACTCACCAGCAAACTAGATCCGGTGCCGCGGTCCCGCGCGTGTCGCCCCGACAAATTTGCAACCAAATCATTTATAGAGACACGAACCAACCCCTCCCCCCGAAAAGAAAAACATACCCATCCGCTCAACAACTCGCCAACATGTCCGCCAGCGCCGCCTTCTCCGCCGCCGCCACGGTGAGGCCATAGGCGTGCTTGACCGCGACCCAGCTCCGGGCGTAGGTGCAGTAAAAGGCCTTGCGCGGCGGCTTCCACGCGTCCGGGCCCTTGTCGCTCTTGGCCTGGTTGACGTTGTCCGTGACGGCCCACAGCTGCGGGGTGTCGATGTCGTTGGCGTACTGGGTCCGTTTCGCGGCCGACCAGGTGTTGGCGCCGGACTGTGATGGGGGGGGGTCAGTCAGGGATTGTTGGTGAGACGGAAAACAGAAAACAGAAAACAGAAAACAGAAAACAGAAAACAGAAAACAGAAAATGGGGAGACAGCGTACGATCCAGGCGGCCTTCAGCGGCACCATGTGGTCGATGTCGACGTCTGCGGCCGCGGTCCAGGTCGCGCCGTCGTAGGGGCTGAACCAGGACCCGGACGTGGCCGTGCACGCCGCGTCGACCTGGACGTTGGCGCCGTCGCGCTTCAGGACGTACTCGCTGTCGGCAGGCCACTCACTGTCAGTTTCGCTCACGGTCTGCCGAATACCCGTGCCGCGGGGGGTCGTCGGGTGTCGTACCGGGTGTTGCAGGTGCCGCTGACGGTGCCCCAGTGCGGGAACAGGTCGCGGTTGTATTTGCCGTCGTCGTACGCGGCCTTGACCGTGAGCGCGGCCAGCTGGGTCTTTGCCGTCGCGGCCGCGGGGATTCCAGGCTGTGGCGCTGGTGTCAGCTCCGTTCGCGCAGCCATGTGGGTGTATCGGTCTCACGTACCGGAGAGGGTGCCGGCATGGGGACCGCCGAGACGGCCGCCGCCAGCAGCAGTAAGGCCGCGATGAACGCCCGCATCCTGTCTGTCTCCCCTGCGGTATGTGGCCGGGGAATCAAGGGATGCTCCCTGGACCAAGGGGCAGGTCGCAGCCCAATATACCCACGGCACGGCACAGCGCCACCCCTGGACTCACCACGACAGCAGGCAGGTTGGGATTCGGCCCAGCGCCGATCCCCGATGCCAGACAGACCACAGTTCCGAGTTGCCCCTTTCGGCCCAGGCCCCCTCAGAGGACGCCCATGCTGTGAAACCCCCCATTCCAGGAGGTCCGATGTCCAGTAGGAGCCCACGATAACCGCACGCGCCGGGACAGCTGCGGGGTGCCGGCACGGCCGGCTTCCTGACTGGGGTCTGCCGTGCCGTCCAATCATCCCGCCACGCACAGCAACGTTGCCGGCAGATCATTTCCACATGGCGCGCTGCAGGCCGCGCGGGGGGGGGGTGGGCTGCGTGGTGAAACCCCCACGGCAACGGCGCTTGGCATGTCCTCGCCGCGATGATCGATACGGAGAGGACCTGCTTGTTTCAACACATGCTTTCAGGAGTGGTTGGTACTACCACCTGTTGCAGAAGCCATTAATCGTGGTAGTTGTGCACTCTACAGGAGATACCATGACATCGACCGTCGTATCCGTCGTTCGCGATATAAAGACGACTGGCAAACTACTCGGCGCTATCATGCGCAGCCTCCACCGCCCGGTCCCCTCGCTTCTCATCATTACTGCGTGCTCCGGCAGTATCCGTCTTGGATTCTGCCTCCCCGCCAGCCCCAGCCCCAGCCGTTGATGCCGATTCCGCGGCTGGTTTCTTGGCGGAAAACGGATAGATGGCCGCCGGCATCGACATGCTGGGCATGCTGGACATGCCCGGCATACTCGGCATGCTCGGCATGCTGACGGCCGGCATGCCGACCTTGGGCATCTCGACCGTGGGCATCTTGGCCGGCAGGTACGAGCGCATGCTCGTGCCCGTCTGCTGCGCGATCGCAAACAGGTGCCGCATGTAGGCCTTCGTCTTGTCCGACGTCTCGCCGCCTTCGTCCGCATCCGCGTCGTCGGGGAGCGGCACAAGGGAGGCGGCCGCGGCGATGTCGATCGGGGACTCGTCGGGGATGTCGGCGTCCAGCGCCATGTCGGTGTCGTCTTCGTCCGTCTCGTCCATCGCCTCGGCAACCCCCCCTTCGCCATCCACTGCTCTCGCGAGGGCTTCGGCGCCCGCCGGCTCGGCAGGCGCCGGTCCCGCGAACCGGGGATCGTCGTAGAGGGCCGTCTCGTCGTTGAACCAGCCGACAATGCGCCGCGCCGCGTCGTTGGTCATGCGCTCGTAGTCCCTGTTCTTGTCCCGCCGGAACAGGTTGGTGTGCGCCGCGATCTCGTCCGACTCGCCCTCGACGACGTGGCGGACAAAGAGGCGCGCGGCGGGCTCGTCCGCCGCCGGCACGGCGCAAAAGGTGCGCTCGGGGACAAAGTAGCCGCCGCTCCAGTACCCGTTCTCGCCCAGCGACGCGTACACATCGCACACGCCGACCCCGCGCAGCGACGCCAGCCGCTCCAGCCGGCGGCCGAGCTCGTTCTGCTTCAGCAGCGCGCCCACAAAGGTCAGGTGCTCCGACAGCCAGGCGAGCGACTCGCCCACGTTGCCGCGGTTGATGTACGCCAGGCCCTGGCCCAGCGCGCCGACCGACTGGCGGTAGCCCTGCGCCACGTCGTCCCTGGTCAGACTCCGCGCCGAGCGCACGCCGTCGAGGATCTGCCTGCGGTGCATGTAGGCGGCGACCCCGCCCGCGGCGATGACGCCGTACGTGCCCGTGCGCATGGCGATCAGCTGCCAGGCCTTCCACGCCGGGTTGGACGACCGCTTGGCGATCCGGCCCGTGGCGGTGGCGGTGGCGGCGCCGACGGCGCGGCGGGAGGCGAGCCGCGACAGCGCGGCGGGCGCGGCGGCCGAGAGCGCCGTCATGACGTTGAAGACGTTGCTGACCTTCTGGTAGTTGGAGAAGCCGCCGTACACAAACATGGAGCGCGCGAGGCCGTTGTACGGCGTGTCGAACGCCAGGACGCCCTGGATGAGCGGGAACAGGGGGGCGGCGGACGCGGCGTCGTTGCTGCGGTGGTCGTCCAGGACGCGCAGGAGGCAGTCGCTGGAGATGAAGCCCCTGTGTCAAGATGGTGAGCCACGGCTGGTTGCGCGGCCGCGAGACGGAACGACCGCGGGAGAAGACGACATAGTTACCCCATCGAGTGCGCAACGATGACCACGCCGACCTTGCGGTCATTTGGCGGCCACGGATGCGCGAGATGCTGCTTGCGGAGGTCCATGACGCGCTCCTTGAGCCTGCTCGCGGTCAGCACAAGCGGATGCAAGGTCGCGGCCGGGAGAATCCCAAGTAAATACCATTCGAGGAAGACGGCGGTGCTCTGCCCGAGCTCGCCGCGGGTTTCATAGCGCGGGTAGACGACCGACGCGACTTGGTGGCCCGGCAGATTGCTCGCGACCGTGTCCTGGAGATGCTTGGGAAAGTCGCGAAACGTGTCGTCGTTTCCCTGCCGGATGTCAGCCAGGAGCCGCGAAAACCGACGCGAAACTTGCCTTGAACCCGTGGACGAAGCAGAGCAGCAAGATTCGCTCCATGTTGGATGGATGGCTTTGCGGTCGACGTTGATGGTTGCAAGTGGGTCGGTCTAGGCAAGACCATGCGATGACCGTTCCCCGCGCTTTGTTGCATCTTGGGAGTTGCATCTTGGGATGGTGTTGCTCGCCCCCGACGTCATTGACAACCCGACGTCATGGCGCACCACTTACACGCTGGGCAGCAAACCATCGATGGCCGGCCCTGTCGTCATATCAATCAGCCTCGGGACTCGGATTGGATTGGTTGAGCATCCGGCCGCGATATTGAATCGACCGAGTTGATTGGATTGATCTGACTAGATCAGATGCTGTGGCAAATACCAGTGGGCGACACCAATGCTTGACACGGATAACTCGGACCGACCAAACACGCCTCAGTGCTCGCAAAACGAGTACATCTGCATCCACTCCTCCTCATTCGACGACCGAAACGCGCTGCGCTCCTCCATCAGCGCGACGCGGTGCCGCCGCGCCTCCTCGCGCGTCATCAGGCCCCCCGGCACGACGCCCTCGCGGCGCACCATCTCCATGACCTCGGCCGGCAGCCGGTTCACCAGCGTGCGCAGCATCGCCGGCGACGGGCTGACCGTCCGGGCGGCGCCCTGCTCGAGCAGCAGCTGGAACAGCTCCGCCGGCATGTCGCCCTTTGCCGCCGCCGACGCGTCGCCGCCGCCGCCGCCACCGCCAAGGAAGACCGCCTCGGACCACCAGTCGAGCTGCTGCGGCGGGACGTTGGCCGTCGAGACGATGCGCCGGTGCGGGTCCACGAGCCACAGCGCCAGGAAGCGGCGGTGGCCCGGCTTGGTGCGGTCCCGCAGCGCGAACGAGGACACGCGGTGTTGGCTGGGGGCGCATGGATGATTATGATTAGTCTGTGGCCGCGCGCGCGCATTTCCGGGAACCCGCTGGCTGGCAGCACTTACAAGACATTGGGGAACGCGAGCAGGCGGCGCTCGCGGGTCTCGACGTTGCCGTAGGTCTGGACGTTGTGCGCGTCGGAATTCAGCGACAGCCGCGTGCCGTAGATGTACTCGTAGGGGCGGTACTGGTCCTGGCCGGCCTGGTTCTCGAGATCCTCCTGCGCCTGGAGCGTCATCATGCGGAAGGACAGGGAGCTTGGCGTCACGTTCTCCGAGTCGACATAGTACAGCGCCGTGGCCACGATGTGCTCGTTCATCTGGCCCTCGATCTGGACGGCCCCAGCGATGGTCAGCGTGCGATCCCCGGGGGACGCGATAGGCAGCGAGTTAACTTACGTGCCATCCGCCGACGGGGAAATCGGGCTTCTCGGGGGTCAGCTCGATCGATGCCATCTTGACAATGACCTGCAGCCCCGTGTCGCGGAACTTGCTGCCGAGCGTTTGCGCGGCCGCATAGGTCACGGGCGCGAACTCCAAGGGCTCGAGGAGCAGCGGGTCCCTGATTTCCCGCCATTTCAGCATCTGCAGCTTGCGCGCCGTTTTCGCTTCTTCCGTCGCCAGCTGTTTCGTTTCTTCGTCCTCGTCCATGTACTCGAGATTCTCCTGCGTCTCTTCGTCGTCCAGCAGGATTGGCCCGTTGTCCCGCTCGTATGCCGCCAGGACGTCAGGCTTCAGTTTCTCCCAGACATCCTCCTGGTCCTCGTCACTGCACCGGGCTTGTTAGCTGCCCCGCATCTTGGGACGGAAGAAGACAGTGCATGCAGCTACTCACAAGACCGATGGGGGGTCGCCAAACCGCTTCTGGCTCTTGCGGTTGTCGGCATCGCCAACAACCGGGCTGCCGCTGAGCACGCGGTCCCAGGCGGGAATGGCCGTGTCGATGAGCTTCTCGATCAGTCCATAGACGCCGGCGTACCTTTTCGGGTGGAGGTTGTTGATGTAGCTCGTGAACCGCACGGTGCCGTCCTCCCGGAACGCCAGGTTGGCGGGGAGCCACTGGTACGTTGATGACCAGTAGGACCCGTTGATTGCCTCGGGTCTCCAAGGGGCACTTCCATCGGATTCGGACTCGGACAAGGCGGCTGGCACGGGCTCACCCTTCCCGGCCCATTTGTCAACCGCGTCGGTCACGCCGACGACTTCGTCCTGGATGAACTTGGACTTGCCTGGTGCGTATTAGAAAGCGGGCCAAGATGGGCGGGCTCACTGGGGCGACGTACCGTAGACAAGCGGATACATGGACGGGTGAACCAAGTCCTGGACCTGGTCGTTGGTCCCCGGATGCCAGTCCGGCTCGGCCGCCTGGTCGGCTCGCAGCTGCGCGAAGGCGGCTCGCAGGCCGTGGTGGAGCTCGTCGCTCACCAGCGTGTCCGACTTGATGGCCGTGTTGATGTCCGAGTTGACGGTGAACACCAGACCCGTCTGCTTGAAGTGCTCTGCCTTGCACCGCAGCTCCGCAATGCACTGAGACGCCTGTCAGCCAACGTAGAAGATGCGGCGGCCGGGAAGGGGACGGCGGCCAACACACGTAGTCAAAGGCCCGCGCGGAGATGAGCCTCGCGCGCGCGGGCACGGGGGCCTTCTTCCCGTCGAGGATCTGCCGGTACAGGCCCTCCTCGTCCTGCGACAGGGCCTCCTGGCGCCACTTGGCGACGATGTCGTCGCGGAACACCTTGTCTTCCCAGCCGGGCTTGTCGGAGAGACGGTCCATCAGGATCATCATGGCCACCTCGCGCGCGGGCAGCAGGTCCGAGGCAGTGTCCACCAGTCCATCCGACGAGCCAAGACGGTAGAAATCGACCCCTCCTTCGCCGTCCTGTTTGATGAATCGCAGCGGCAGATTGACGCCGGGATAGGCGTGTCCCTTGGGCGGGTTGGGAGTAGCCATGCTGCTGAGCCTGGAGAGGGAAATATCAGATAATCCAATGACGGGATGGACGTTGGGTCGTTCAGATCATTGTCCTTTTGTATTCGTTGCACATTGGCGTGACGGTTTGTTGGCTGCCAGAGCCAGGCGTGGTTGCCTTGCTGGTGGGGGGGCTCTGGTGCCTGGGCAGCCTGGGGCACAGGGGCGCCGGCAGGGATCAGCAGCGGCTGTTGCTGGCCCAGAGCCTAGCGCATTGCGCTATTCAATTGCCAAGCACCGACTGCATGGTTGTTCCCCTCAACACGCAACCTCGTCGCTTTGGATGCCCAATTGGCATTTGCACCTTGTCTCTCGAATCGTCTTCTAGGTACCCTCCCCAATCGTCCTGTAATGTCTACATCAAACGCCTAGTACAGATATTAACCAAAAAGCCCCCCACAGATTACGGATACCCCCGCGGCATGCCCGCTATTAATTCCTAATTCTTCTTGTCCTTCTTCTGAAACAGGCCCTTCAGCCACGTCAGCCCCAGGCTCTTCCTCCGGACCCGGAACAGGTAGTACAGCCCGATCGCGGCCGCAATGTTGAAGACGATGTACGCCCACATGATGCCAAAGTTCCGCCAGCGCTCGCTCCAGAAGATGTCGACGGTGTCCAGGTACTGGTCGGCCACGCGGACCGCGCAGTACCGGCACGCCTCGGTGTCCATGGGGTTCTGCAGCAGCCCCGGCAACTTGCCCTCCAGCGGGCCGAGGAACCTGCCGCACGTCATGCCGGGCGGCGGGTTGAAGACGAGCGTCTCCAGGTCCGAGCACTCGACCGCGCGCCCGTGCAGCATGGTCGACACGATGCCCGAGATCCAGTACGTGAAGGGCGACACAAAGTACATAAACACCCAGAAGCCCGGCAGCGCCGTCTTGGTCTGGAGCACCCCCGAGAAGATGGTCGACATCATGGTGAGCAGGACGACGACGGCGGCGGCCGCCTGGGCGTCGGGCATGGCCGCGATGGTCATGTGCGCGAAGGCGCTGGCGTAGATGAAGAGCTGGATGATGAACAGCAGCACCAGGCCCTGCCGCGCCGAGTCCTGCACGCCGACGACGGGGTAGTAGAAGCAGGCGAAGGCGAGGATGCCCGTCAGGATCTGGTACGGGATCTCGACCACGATGTTGGCGATGATGAAGGCCTTCCACGAGTAGGCCTTGCTCGGCCGCTCGCGGACCTCGTAGAGGGACCGCTGCGTGATGAAGAGGGGTTGGATCTGTTTGCGGGTTAGCATCCCGAGTATCTCCGGCAGGGGCTCCGACATACCTGCTGCACCAGCGTCGTGAAAATCGTCGTGACCATAAAGACGGAAAACACCACATCGCGCATCCCGGCCTGCGTCCCCTTGGCGTTCCAGAAGGTGAAGCCGATGAACAGGCCCGACAGAACCCCGAGAAACAACTTGGCGATCACATAGTTCGGCATCCGCCAGTACTGCTGGAAAATGCGCTGCGTGACCTCCAACACCTGGCCATACAGCGGCATGGCAAACTCGGCGCGGGGGCCGTCGCCGCCCGACTGCTCCTGCGTGTCGCCCGCGGCCTCGTCGCGGATCCGATCGATCTCGGCAACCACGGCCTCGAACTCCTGGCTGCCCTTCCACACCGAGTGCCAGTCCTCGCCATCGCCGTTGGTGCCCTCGGCCACGATCTCCAGCATGAACTCGGCCGGGTTCTCGTCGGCGCCGCAGTGGCGCGCCCCGTTCCGCTCAAAGTAGTCGAGGAGATGCTGCGAGTTCTGGCCGATATCGCCAAAGTAGACGGTCCGGCCGCCCTTGGCCAGGAACAGCAGCCGGTCGAACTGCTGGAAGAGGATGGCGTTGGGCTGGTGGATCGTGCAGAGGACGGCCTGGCCGGCGTCGGCCAGCTTGCGGAGGAACACGCAGATGGCCCAGGCGCTCTGCGAATCGAGGCCGGAGGTCGGCTCGTCGAGGAAGAGGAGCAGCTTGGGCTTGGCCACCAGCTCGACGCCGATGGTGAGCAGCTTGCGCTGCTCGACGTTGAGACCCTCGCCCGGAATGCCGACCACGGCGTTGGCGTACTCCTCCATGCCGAGCATCTTGATGACCTCCTCGACGAACTCGAACTTTTCCTTCTTGCTGACCGTCTTGGGCCGCCGCAGCATGGCGCTGAAGCGGAGACTCTCGCGGACGGTGGCCGTGTCGAGATGCAGATCTGCCGGGATGGTCAGCACAACGGCCCGCACGAGACGACCGCCTCAGAACAAGGCCAACGTACCTTGCTGCTGCACATAGCCGGTCTGGCGCTGGAAGTCGGCGCCGAACGGCCGCCCGCTCACCAGCATGTCGCCCGTGACAACACCCACCGAGGTCCGCTGCGCGAGCACGTCCAGGAGGGTCGTCTTGCCGGCCCCCGACGCGCCCATCAGGGCCGTCAGCGTGCCCGGCTTGACCCAGCCCGAGACATGGTCCAGCAGGCGGCGCGTGCCGTCCTTGACCTCGATGTCGTACACGACGTCCTTCCAGGTGAACATGTCCTTCTGCGCCTCGATGGCGCCCTTCTTGGGCTCCTGCCGGCCCTCCTCGACGGCCGCGCCGCCGCCCCCGCCCGCCGCCTTCTCCTCGTCCCTGGCCGCGCGCTTGGGGTCCAGATGCGGCGGGATGTGGTTGCGCTGGAAGACGAGGGCCTCGGCCGTGCTCGTGACGGACGAGTTGAGCTCGACGGCGGCAAAGTAGATGGCCATGAAGCCGACGAGGAAGCCGACGAGGATGCCAAAGTTGCGCCAGACGTGCGAGTACGAGTACTCGTACGTGGCGTACATGTAGGCGTCGCCGCTGACGGTCCAGCGGCCGGCGACGGCACCCGCGCTCGCGCAGATCCACGAGTCGCCCACGACGGGCGCGTACGGCGGCATGATCTCGGAGCACGTGAACTCGCGGCCGTGGAACTCGTTGGCGACGAGCATCTCGAAGGCGTAGAAGATGGGGTTGAGGTAGCGGATCCAGCTGAACCAGGGGTGCATCTGGGGCACGGGGATGCTGCGGGATTCGGTTGGCACACACACACACACACACACACACACACACACACGGGCTGTGCGGACAGGGACTTCACACTTACATGTAGCCGGTGTACATGACCAGCGCGAGCACCAGTACGCCCGCGAGCGTCATGGCCTGCGAGACCGTCTTGGTGATGGCAGCCAGGGTCCGGAAGATGGCGCTCATGACAAAGGTGGAGACGTAAGACACGAGGAAGAAGAGGAAGAACTGGTCCGGTGTGCGCCGCAGCCCCGCGAGGAAGTAGACGATCAGGTTGAAGACGACGGCCGTGGCGAACTTGACGGGGATGTCGGCGACGAGGCCCGCCGCGGCCTCGGTGGCTGGGTGGTAGAAGGCGTACGAGTGGTGCTTCTCGACGATGGGGCGTTGGCCGTAGAGGCTGTCGATCTCCGAGATGGCCGTCAGGGCGTTGAGCAGGATGGCCATGAAGAGGACCGAGCCCTTGCCGTCGAAGCCGACGGTGGCGTCGGGGTTGCCGTAGAAGATGGAGCCGATGATGAGGGCGAGGACGAGGTTGGACACGACGTGGGACAGGGTGGCCGCGAGGTCGTTCCACACGCGCTGGTACGCGCGCTTGGTGTTGAGCTTGATCTGCATGAGGATGCTGATGGTGTAGGGCGAGCCCGGGCGGACGTGCTTGGCCTGGCGATGGTGTTTGGTCTCGCGCAGCTGCGCGATGCTCTCGACCTGGCGGTCGCCCTGGAACTCGTCGTCGTAGCGGGCCATGTCGTCCTGCAGGGTGCGGAACTCGGGCGACTCGAGCCAGTACCGCTCAAAGTCCTCGGGGGTGCGCGGCGTCTTGCGCTCCATCCCCGGGCGCGGGGTTCGCTCGTCCGGGTTTGTGACCGAGGTCAGGAAGTCGCCGGTGGTCTGCCGGGCCGGGCACTGCCACCCCTGACGCTCAAAGAAGGCCTTGGCCGCGTGGGCCGGGCCGAAGTAGATCTGGCGGCCGCCGTACAGCACCGTGGTCTTGTCGAAGACGTCGTAGATGGCCTGGCTGGCCTGGTACATGGCGACGGCGTGGGCGTGCTTCCCGACGTCGGACGAGTTCCGCAGCGCCTGCACAAACTTGAGCGCGCTCGTCGAGTCGAGGCCGCGCGTGCTGTTGTCCCAGGCGCAGATGGGCGAGCCCGCCACCATCATCTCGGCAATGCTGACGCGCTTCCGCTCACCGCCCGATACGCCACGGACGTAGTCGTCGCCCACTTTGGTGTCGTACGTGTGACTGAGGTTGAACACGGCCATGACCACGCGGGCAATGTACTGGCAGTATTCGGCCCGTGGCATGTCGTGGATCCGCTGCGAGGGGGTGCGCATCCCGGCAGCGAACTCGAGTGTCTGGCCGACGGTGAGATGGGGGAAATGCTTGTCAACCTGGTTTTTTTTTTTTTTTCCGGTTAGAAGGGTTGGCGGAGGGGGGGACGCGGCGTGGTGGTGTGGCAGATGACAGACCTCTTGGTTGTAGATGACCTCGCCCTTGAACTCCCTTTTCATCTGTTTCTGCGAGGCGCCGTTGTAGTGGATGACGGTCTGGTCGCCCAGCTTCAGGCCATGCAGCTCGCCGCAGATGGACTTGAGGAAGGTGCTGCATCCCGAGCCCGGGCGGCCGAGGACTGCCAACAGCTCGCCGCTGTTGAGCAGACCGTTGAAGCCGTGGAGGATCTGCTTGTGCTCCTTTTTCCGGGAGCCAAACGCCTCGCCGAGGCGGAATGGCTTGAGGAACACCGAGTCCACCGTCTCCTGGAGCTGCAGCGCAGAACCAGACCCGAAGACATCGAGGTCTCGGAAACTGACTCCCATACGGCTGAACTTGTGGCCTTGTTCATTGAGATGGGACACAAAGTTCTGCACCCACTTGGTGACGTCGAAGTCGGCGGATTCGGGATTCAGCGCCGGCTCCGTCGTCGCGGGTGCCTCATCTGCGGCTGTGGCGTGGGACTGGTGCCGCGAGAAGACACCAGGGCGGGACTGGTGCCGCGAGAGGGCGGTGGCGATCCGATGGAGCTCGGTTGAGACGCCTTCCTCCAGGGCCGACAAGGGGCGTCGTCTGTGGTACGGGTCGTGTTCGACGACGGTGTCGGTGCTGTCGCCATAGTCGCTCGAGGGCGCGCTGGCGGCGCCCTGCTGGTCCTGGGCACGGTCACCCGGACTCTCGTTTTCGACATGTCCCGACATGGCGGATCGTGGGGGGTTGTTTGGGAGGCATCAGGACGAAAGGGGTCACCGGCCAAGCGCCAGGCCGGCAGCGAACCACCTATATGTAGCTGCATGGTTTTTCCGCCGTTGGTCCGCCCCTCCCAGTCGATCCCGGCGGACACGCATCTTGCTGGTAGTGGAGTTGCTTTCCACGCATCTTCGATCCCTTTGGTTTCCCTCGCACCCGCGCACCCACCCTCGGCATCGTCCCACATCCTGATGCCATGCCATTGGCCTGTTGTCCGCTGTCGGGATAAATCCGAGGCCCCGCACCTCAGTTTTGCGCATCGTCTTCATTTCACCACTGCGGCGCGCCCTGCCAGCTCCACCCCTGGCCGCGGGCTCCGAGTGGGAGAGCGTCGGGATTGAGCACGACGGGGCTCCCGATCGGAAAAAGATGAGAAAAACGGGGCGGTTGAACGCAGATTCCGTCGGTGCAATTGACAGCTTGGCGCTAGCTTGGCTCGAACTTCTTCGCGCCTTCCGCGTGCTTGGCATCGTCGCTGCGGCCCCGGCACTCGTACAGACTACAGATGTACCCAGTGCGCCTGTTGACGCAATGCAGCTTGGCACACGAATTCCATCTGGACACGGGACAGCAAATGCCGCCGCCGATGAGCCAATACGCTGCGGTTTGGCGTGCACGTCTGTATCTTGCTGGAAATTCACATGCCAAATCGACCCCCAGATGAATGCCAAGAGGGTCTGGGCCCGCAGCTCACCAAGCTGTCATCTGCCATCCGATTGTCATGACATCAAGCCAAGGTAGGCCCTAGTCCCGGATCGTCCCGGTATCTTGGCATCGATGCTGTGATCTGGGTGGGGGCAGCTGGCGAAGATAACGATCGCAGTCATTCTGTTGCCCGGACTGCAGTTGTGGCCGATTCCCGCGCCAAAGGATTGGTGTGAATCCCGAGCAGGAAAGCCTGGTATTGACCATCCCTGAATTCAGCCTGCAACCCGGAATTGAGATCAGCATGTCTCAAATACCGGCCCAGCTCCTCCAAGCAACCTCAGAAACTCGGCTCCTTGTTTCCTCCAATCTAACCCCGCCGGCCCCGAGAAATCCTGCGTCGCTGCGTCGTCATATCGCCCGGCCGCCACACCACCCTGCCGCTGCCCGGCTCTTCCGGACGCGCTGCCGGCCGGGCGCCATCTTCATCGCCCAGACGTTGTTGGCTGCTGCTTCTGTGGTCAGTGGGTTGGCATTCACGGCAGTTGGTTCGCGGTTGGGACGTGGGTTCCCGAGGCGGAGTTTGTGACCGGGTGTCGTCCAGCCGTCGTGCGCGGGCGCGACAGCGCCGTACGAATCTTTGATGCGGCCTTCGAGTCCGGGCGGGATTTGGGGCGTCGGCCATCTTTTTTGCGTCCCCGCCGATTGGACAATTGCAATAACTCGTTGATTCGCTGATTCGCTGATGCACCCTTCCCTCGCAGACTGGAAACCGCCATCGTTCAATTACACACAAACTCGAGAAACCCAAGCACCTGTCCGTTTCTATGCGCCACAAACCACCTGCCTCTTCCCGGACCATCCAGAAAACGCATATTGCGGAAATATCTACCCCTCCCATCTCAAAGCCCCTCAGACACACCGTTGGTGGCTGGTGTATAGCTTTCCAGCACAGGCTTGACCGTGTCGAGCCCATTGTAGTCCTCCCCGACCTTGTCCAGTCCTTCAGCTGCATCGCTAGACATGGGATCGCCGTCGTCCGACGCGCCATTGACTATTTCATCGGCGCCGTCGGGAGCGTCAGTCGACTCGGCCGCCTCTTTGCCTTCATCCCCTGTTTCGTTGTCAACCTTGCCCTTTGCTCTCCTCCTCGCCTTCATCCTCTGCCGCAGGGCGTCGAGCTCTTCGTCCGAGTCATGATTCCGCATCGCCTCGGCCAGCTCGACCGCCTTCTTCAGCTTCCTTTCCTTCTTCTTCTTCTTCTTCTGCTCGGCTGCCTTTCTGGCCCTCTCCTTGGCCTGCCCGATGATCTCCACCTCGTCCCTTACCCATTGCGCAATGTTCGTGCTCGCGTCGAGCGGCGAGTCCCGATAGTTGAGGAGGAATCCCTGGAGCTGCGCGGGCGTGAAGACTCCCTCGGGAATGTGCTTGCTGAATTCCCGCGCGATGCGTTCCAGCTCGTCCGCGGGGAGCGTCACGGCCCTGTCCGCTGGCGAACCACCGTGTACGTCCGGACCGTACATGCGCAGGAACATGAGCTCGCAGCTCCGCGGCGAGATGTGGCCCAGGTAGATCATCCGGTCGACCCGGCCCGGCCGCACCAAGGCCTTGTCCAGCTTCTCGGCAAAGTTGGACGTCATCAGCACGATCCGCCCTTCTTGACTGGCCACTCCGTCGAGCACGTTGAGGAGCCCCGACAATGTGCAGCTTGATCTGCCGCGGTAGGCGTCGTTGTCGTCGTCGTCGTCGCTGTCGGACTCGCTTTCGGAGTCATCCCTCGAAGCCCGGCGCTTGATTCCGACGGCGTCAATGTCTTCGAGCAGCACCATGCAGCGGGGCGGCAGCGCGGTGAAGAGCTTCTCGAGGGAGTCATCGTCGCGCACACTGGGCATGTGGAGCAGATACAGCTCGAGCCCGAACCGGCCCGCCAGAGCGAGCGCGAGCGACGTCTTGCCGGTCCCGGGCGGGCCATGCATGAGGAAGCCCCGTCGGTACGGGATGCCGCGGCCGTTGTAGTACTTGCGCGTGTTGACGTCGAGGTAGTTGTCAATGTCGGCAACCAGCGCCTTCTTGACCGCCTCGTCGAAATGCACCGTCTCGAGCGGCCGGAGCGGGCGCAGGATGGACGCGTCCCACGAATCCTCGTACGAGCGCTTGCTGATCCGCACCGTGATGTAGGCCTCGCGCTGCCTGTCGGAGAAGTCGCGGCAGGTCTCGAGGAAATTCTTGATGGGCTCGACAGACCGGCCGAGGCGCATCACCACGAGCGGCTCGTCGCCCTCGGGCGCCCCGGCGTATTCGTCGGGCGTGCGCGTCCAGGAGCTGTGGTAGTGGGAGTTGCTCGTCAGGATGCGCTTGACCATGAAGAGGCTGCGGCCGTGTATGAACCACGTCGTCCCAAAGGTCGGCAGGTACTGCACCGGCATCCGCTTCTCGTGGTGCAGGTCGTTGCGTTCCTGCGTCACGCGGCGGTAGTGCCAGGCCTCGTTGCGGACCGATTCCGAGTTCGCCGTGAGAATGCGCGTGCTCTTCTGGGTGAGCACATGGGCGCCCAGCCAGTTGAGCACCTCGCGATTGAGCCGGTCGTTGCCGGCGATGGAGATGGACGCCGTGAGGAAGCGCACGATCCACCAGTAGATCTTGGACCCCGTCTCCTGCAGGCTCTGGACGCCGCTCGATGCCGCGCCCATCAGCGCCGCGATGGTCAGAACCGTGGTGAGCTCGAGCCGCAGCCATTTCTTGAAGAAGTTCTGCATCACGGAGAAGCCTGGAATGCGCTGCTCGAAGTCCTCGACCGAATTGGGCCCCGAGCCATTGAGCAGCGAGGTGCCCGCGAGGGCGACTAAGCTGTTCATGGTGGCCAGGCGAGTCGAGTCGAATGGAAGTCGTGGAGCTGGCTGGGGTCGGAGTTGCCGAAGTGGTGACCAGTCGGGGCCAGAAAAAGAGAAAAGGTCACAACGGGAGAGAAAAGGAGTGGGAGACGGGATGGTTTTGTGACCCTTGACAGCGCAATCCAGGCAATCCAGGCAATCCAGGCAATCCAGGCAATCCACCAGGCAGCAGCCTCACACGAGCTGCATGCAGTGATGCACCGGACACCGCTCCAGCGCCTGTTGGCCACGGAGGCCCTCCGGTGATGTTTGGTTGGTTTCCAGGCTGGCATGCGGGAGCCCGGGCCCGTCACAGGAACCAACAATCATGCTGCAGGTCGACTGTCAAGGGTTCTCCCACAACGGCCCGCCTGCCATGTCAGCAGCCGGGCCACCAGTTGCGGCGGCCAGGTGGCAAACCGTAGATGCCTTGCAAGACTGGCGGTCGCTTGCCGAGAACATACGTCCAGAAGGATGAAGGCCGTGGATTTGAGGTTGCATTTCGCAGCGTGGGGTATGTACACTACTGTCATCGATTCAGACCCAAGTCGCTGGACAGCGGGGCGAGCAAACAGCGGAGAAGGCGGGAACCCTGCAGTCAGTCAGCCCTACGCCAAGGTAGGCGGAAGTCTGTCTCGTCTTCGAAATGCAGTGTGAGCGAAATGCGCCCAGCTCTCGTCCAGGCGCGCAACCTGCTTGACGAAGAGACCAAAGTTCGGATACGGGCATCTACATAACATCCAGATAAACGCAGGGCAACGCCAGGCACTGGCGACGGCAGCGCTGAGGCACAGGGCACGCGTTCTGATATGTACGGTAATTACATCGGAACATGCACGAGCGTCATCTCCGCATCCGTAATAACCCCGCCAGACAATTGCCATCATCACCCCGCTGTCCTTGCCAAGCTCCCAGCTCTTCAGTCAATCAGCAATCTAAACACGTCAATACCAGCCAGATCCTGCGCGCGAAGATGCGGTTCGCCACAAAAAGACAAACGTTCGAGGCCATCGACGAGGATGCCGGGGTCTCGCTGCTCATCGTCGAGCCCGAGGACATGTGGCATGCCAACAACATGATCTCCGTGGGAGACGTCATCCACGCGCCCGCATTCCGCAAGGTTACCACGACCACAGCCACCGGCTCTACCATCGGAAAGAGCGTGCGCACAAACCTGTCCATCAAAGTCAAGTCGACATTCTTCGACCCGCTCGCGTCGGAGCTCAAAGTCTCGGGCAATGTCATCAACGAGAACGAGTGGGTCAGCGTCGGACAGCATCACACCATCACACTCAAGTACGAAAAGGGCGACATCAAGTTTACGATTTGGAAGAGCCACGGCTGGGACTCGGTCGCGCTCCAGACACTCCGGGAGGCAATCAGCGAGGACAGGCCCGAGGCGGTCGTGGCTGTTGTGATGCAGGAGGGCCTCGCCAACATCTGCCTGATCACCGACTTCCGGACCATCGTGAAGCAACGCGTCGAGAGCACGATACCGAAGAAGCGCTCGTCGGCCAAGGACTCTGCGGGAGGCATGTCGGCGTTCTACGAGAAGACGCTGTCGAACCTGCGCAGCGCCATCGATTTCACCGTGCCGCGAACGCTCCTTCTCGCAAGCCCCGGTTTTGTCGCGCAGGACTTCCGCACCTACATGCAATCCGAGGGGGCGAGGAGGGCCGACAAGAGCCTGCAGCGCATCGCCAAGGACGCGGTCGTGGTACACTCCAGCACCGGCTATGTCCACAGTCTCAACGAAGTGCTCAAGAGCTCCGAGGTGCAGAAGACGATGCACCACACGAGATTCACTACCGAATCGACCTTGATGGACCAGTTCTACGAGCGCATGCGCAAGGACGACGGGAGGGCCTGGTACGGCACGAAGCCGGTCGAGAAGGCGGTTGCCGAGGGCGCGGTCGGTCGGGGCGGAGGGGTGCTGCTGGTCAACAATGCCTTCTTCCGGAGCATGGATGTCGGGACGCGGAAAAAGTACGTCGGGTTGGTGGACAAGGTCAAAGAAGACGGCGGAGAGGCCAGGCTCCTCAGCAGCGACCATGAGAGCGGGAAACGGCTGGACGCACTAGGCGGGATCGCGGCGCTTCTGACGTACCCGATGCTCGACCTGGACGAGGATGACGAGGCCGAATCGGGAGACGTAGAGTATTCGGCAGAAGGGACCACGGTAATATGAAAGTCGGTCATGAATTTGGATTGCAGGACGGCCCACTCCCCAAACCTGGAAGCGGGTTGTCTCGACCACACGTCATTCTTGCTGCACCACCTTCAGCAACCATACCCTCTTTTTTCCCGCATAGGCACACACAAGCAACACCGTCTGCGGCTCGATGGCTCTGGGATTCTGGTGGTACTGCCAGCCGCGCAGCCAACAGGAGGCAACGGAACGGCTCCCAATCCCTTCATTCTGTACATGATGGCGTCGGACAAACCGTAGCACATGAGAGTCAACGATGCAACCACAGGATACCTTGTTCAGACGTGGAAAGGTAGACACTTCCCAACACTCACTCGGATGACATCGATTTACCCCATTTTTACACACCCCGGATTATTCTTCGGACTAGGGAGATCGACACGCTCTCAGAAACCCACAGAGCCGAGCGAGACCCCCGAATACACTACGCCCTTCGCCTACTTCACTGATGACAGTGTCGCTATTGTACGGATACTGATCGATGACGCACAGTGACAGCACGATCCCGAGCCAAGCACAGGCACAGGCAGCGCGAGAGACGGAATTCGCAGCAGAGAATTGGACGGTGGGCCCCGCTAGCAGCTCGCAACCAATCCGCTGAAGGCCACTCAGCGCACGTCTAGTGCACCACCCCCATCGCAAGCTTTCACCGCTCGGCACGGTTGTCGGGTCCTCTGGCAGTCCGACGCGCAAATTCAACCTCGCGACCGCAGCACACGCGGGCGCGGCGGCACAACCTTGATTGGTGGTCCGGGTCTCACATGCCGGAATACGTACCGGCAGGATGACGGGGATCTGGTCCGCGATAAAGGCTGCGGTGCCTGCGCCTGAGCACCGGCACGAGACTGCCCCGAATGCCGCCGGAACCTCGACAAACACCAACCGACCGCCCTCGTCCCCAAGGATTCTCGGCACGACGTCGTCGCAGTCGCTACCCAGGACCCCAAACTCAGTGGATGCCCAAGGTCAGTCAAGCTCCCTATTCGCGCCGCGAACTCAGCCAGCAGCAGACTGCCGCGGACGACGCCGATTCCGTGCTTGGCGCTCTGCTTGGCGCTGTACTTGCGCCTGTGAACTTGTGGCTGCTGCGCGTCTGGAACACGCGGCCGCCGTATCCGTCGTAGTAACTTTGGATCATTGAACCCTACAACCCTAAGCTGACCACCCGCAGCAGCCGCCCGGAGCCACGCCCCCACGCCGCAATCCTTGAACCCCGGCCACAGCAGTCCGTCGAAACTGTCGCGAACCAGCACCGCCGTTGCGCAGAAAGAAACGGGCAGAGGGGACGACCAGGAAACGAAGCTCGAGGCCGCAGATGAAGCCGGCACTACTACCACGGCAACCGTCGGGACTGGCAACGGCACCGGCAGCAGCGTCGACGTAGCGCGCACCACACCCCCAACCCCGCCTCTGACACATGCGCCGGCTTCCAGCCACGGCATTGACCCAGTGTCGCAGGTCAGGAGAACCCGTCCTGATGCTCCACTCCCGTATGCTCCGGAGTCCGGGTGGTCCAGGGGACGCTAACCATGCCATCATACACAGCAAATATTCATGCGAAAGAGCACCGAACCCTCGATCCCGCACCGTCTGACCCAGATGGCCGAAGGACTTGCGCGGGCCAGCTCGGATCTCTCGACGAGACATGCACCGCCAGCGGGCGACGTAGCAAAGGACAAGAGGTAGGCGGATCTAGTCCAGGGCGGCGCGCTTCAGACTCGCGGCTGACGGCCCATCCCCGACAACAGCAGGAGGGGAAGCTCGTTCCTAGGCAGATTCGGCATACTCGGCGGCCGGAAAAAGGAACTCGGGGACATAGACTCCGACTCGGAACTCGGCAGTGAGGTGCGTATGGATGGCGCCAACGCCCGCGTCTTCAGCCAATCCATGGCGGGCCCACTGACGGGCGGGGGCTACATCCCACACCACAAAGAACCGCCGCGATACATACGGACGAGGGCGAGCAACAAGAGGACGCGGGAGTTCAACCGCATGTTTCTCGCCCAGGAGCTGGTCGGGACACGGCCACCGAGTGACGTTGGGGGGCCAACGGCGGACGCCGGCCAGGCGCCCGTGGTGTCTGTCAGTGTGGCCGGTGCCGGGGACAGAAAGGCGGCACGATCGGGGGGTGCCATCTGGGCCACCGAATTCAGCAAAGACGGGAAGTACCTTGCCACGGCGGGTCGTGACCGTGTGGTCCGGATATGGGCCGTGCTCTCGACGCCCGAGCAGCGCGGGGCGCACGAGGAGGACGAGGCGGCGAATGGCGGCGCTGGAGAGCGGCTTAGCGCGCCGGTGTTCAGGGACCAGCCGGTCGTGGAGTTCCAGGGGCACACGGGAGAGGTGCTCGACCTTAGCTGGAGCAAAAACAACTTCCTGCTGTCCTCGTCCATGGACAAGACGGTCAGGCTATGGCACATGAGCCGGCCGGAATGTCTGTGCACATTCAAGCATAAAGACTTTGTGACCAGGCTAGCCTTTCACCCGCGAGACGACCGCTTCTTCCTGGCCGGCTCGCTGGACACGATGCTCCGGCTCTGGAGCATACCCGACAAGGCCGTCGCCTTCTCGGCCCAGCTACCGGACCTTGTGACGGCAGTGGCCTTTTCCCCCGATGGAAAGGTGGCCATCGCCGGCCTCCTCAACGGGCTCTGCATGTTCTACGAAACCGAGGGGCTCAAACCGAGCGGGCAGATCCACGCGCGATCCTCCCGCGGGAAGAACGCGAAGGGGAGCAAGATCACGGGCATCCAGACCATGGCCATCCCTCCGCCCGCCCCGGCCGGTCTCCCGTCCTTCAGGGCGCCGAACACTACTTCGACATCGCGGACATCGACGGATCGCGCGGGTTCCGGCGAGGTGCGCGTGCTAATCACGTCCAACGACAGTCGGATCCGCATATACAACTTACGTGACAAGTCGCTTGAGCTCAAGCTCAAGGGACATGAGAATACCAGCAGCCAAATAGCAGCAACGTTTTCTGATGATGGGAGGTACGTCATCTGCGGAAGCGAGGACCGGAAGACGTTCATCTGGAGCTTGACGAGCCGAGACGCCCTGGTCCAGGACAAGGACAAGCTGCCTTGCGAGTACTTTGCGGCCCACGGCGAGATGGTCACGACCGCCGTGTTTGCGCCCACCACAACAAGGATGCTCCTTGGCCAGAGCGGCGATCCGATCTACGATCTCAGCAACCCACCTCCCGTGGTACTCCAAAGCCTGGAGGAGGCCGCGAGCGCGGCCGCGAGCCAGGTTGGCCTGAGTGCCAACGACGCGCGGAAGCCGGCAGTTCCGGAGCCCGTCTTGAAACGGCCGGAGCCCAGCGCCGCATATATTGCGCGGTCGACGCATTACGACGGCAACATCATCGTCACGACGGGCGACACGGGCATCATCAAGGTCTTTCGGCAAGACTGCGCGTACGCCAAGCGGCGGCACGAGAGCTGGGAAACCGGCAGCACCCTGAGCCGCAAGCTGACGGCCCACCACGGCGGCTACAGCGCGGGCGGACTGGGCCGGAGCATCAGCGTCTTGACGCGCACCAGCGGGGGCAGCACCGCCCAAAGCAGGCGGGGCTCGCTCAGCCAGTCCATCGCGCCCGGTATACTCGGCTCGCCACAGCTGGGCCCCGTTGGCGGCGCACATCCCGATCGCATCCTCAGCTGGCGGCAGGCGATCGACAACAGCAGCGACAAGCGCTCCAGCAGGGTCGCCAACGGGACAGCGACCCCGGCGCACAGCGACCGGTCACTTAGCCCAGCCAGGGCGAGCCGGACCTCGCTGCACACGGCTGCCACCCTGGCCAGTGACGCGCGAAAGCAGCAGTATTTTGGGTCCCCCATAACCCGGTACCCCACCGCCGACGCTGCGGCGGCAAGCCCGACGACAGTAAGCGCCTTGGGCAGCCCGTCCTCGCGAGCCCCGGCCCGCCCGCCGGTCCGGGACAAGGACCGCTCGCAGGACCGGCGCACCGCCAAGCCAGACGACCCGCCGCACGTCCCAACCCCGAGCTTCACCCTCCGCCCCGCGTCCGAGGACAACGACAACAACAACAACAACCCCCCCGTCCCAGAGACCACCGGCGGCTCCTCCTCGTTCTGGAACCTGAGTCGCTGGCGCGGCATCACCGGCTTCAAGGCCGGCGGCGTCGGCGGTGGCGCCGCCTCCAGCCCCGCGGCCGCGACCAACGCGCGCGCCCGCAGCAGCGGCAGTCGTGGGTCGATACCCAGGTCGTCGTTTTCGCTTTCTAGACGGCGGCGCCAGACCGATGCCGATGACGATGACGATGACGGCTCCTCTGGTGATGAGCGGGAGGTGGACCGTGGAACTGGGGCCCCGGATGATCGGGGGAGAGCGTCGCGCCGGCAGAGTGGTGGTGGGCTGCCTGCTGCGCCGGCTGCGCTGTCGAGGGCGGTGGCTGAGGGGGGGGCGTCGGTGCCGACGGTGGGGGGGTTGCGGGACTCGTTGATGCGGAGGGGGAGTGGTTCTGAGAGGTCGGTTCCGGCGGATGGGGATGGGGATGGGGATGGGAATGGGAATGGGGTTGTAGGATCGCGGAAGGGTTGATGGGGGGGTCGTCGAAACGCGGGCTTGGTGCATGCAGAGCTCCATTCCGCGCCTGTTCTGCCAAGAACCCCTGACACGGACAGTCAGTCTTCTGGGCCACTCGGGTGACGGCCAGGCGGCCACATCTAGCGCGATCACGTTGGAGAAGGATTGTGTTGGAGGAGGGGATCACATCCAACGCTTTGGCAGCCGTTTGCACCAACGTCCGTTGGTTTGATCAATCCCCGCCTGCGTGTCCTTGGTCCTCGCCGGGCGCTTAAGCCTGCACAGTCGGCACCAACATGTGGCGGACCCCAACTTCATGCGATGGAAACCACTGTTGGCTGGCCTGTCAGTCATGGGGTGAATGGGGCCGGGCCGTGACGATGGCTTCTTTGTGCAGCGTCTCGCCAGCCTGTTTCGAGTCGACGGTGGGCAGGGTGGCGTCGCTGGGTATGAGCCTCACACACGTGCCGTGGCCATGCTCGGGAGGTGTGTGGTTGTTGTAGATCTGGGACTCGTGAGGAGTATCACGGCCTGAGACCGCGGGGCCGGGGCTATTGAGGCTGGTGGCTATTAGTACCGGTCTAAGCCCCTGGTTGAGACATCTCAATACTGCCCTCATTCGTCGTGCTGTATCTGCTCATGGCCATGGCGCAGCAACCTGCGGACGAGTTCCGGTTCGGCATCGAGATCGAGCTGCACCTGGCGAGCCGCACGCAGAAGCACACGCAGTGGAAGTTCCTCGCCACGGAGCTCAGCGGGCGGCTAGCGCAGGCCGGCATCGCCAACCACATCAAAGAGGCCGAGGACAAGTCCGCGTCCAAGTACCGCAAGTGGTCCATCGTCAAGGAGCTGACCATCCCCGAAAACACGGCCGAGTATCGATGTCAGTAGTCTTTCCGGACGAACAGCCGCCCAGCAACCCCCCCCCACTAACACCCGCATCCACGCCGCCAGTCGGTCTCGAGCTCGTCTCGCCAATATACACCCCCGCCACCCCCACCTGGGCCCCAGACCTCGACACCATCTTCACCACCCTCACCACATCCTTCCACCTGCAGCCGCACGACAAATGCGCCACGCACATCCACATCTCGCGCGGCGGCCCCACCCCGCTCTCGGCGGCCGAACTCGCGACCGTCGCCCACGCCGCGCTGCACCACGAGGGCGCGCTCGACACCCTCATGCCGCGCCACCGCCGCGGCCAGACAGGCAGCAACGCCTACTGGGCGCGGTCGAACCGTCTCGCGCCGCCGCTCGCCGGCCTGTCGCTGCGCGAGTGTCTCCGCCATATCGACGCCGCAGGAGGGTTGTTTGGGGGGGGGTTGTATCCCGTCGTGCGCGCCATGAACCTGTTTCCGCGGGCGTCGGTCCGCGGGGTGGTGTGTGGCGCGACGGAGGACTTTGTCCATGGCAAGGGGTACAAGTGGGATTTCACGGGCATGCTGTCGGCGCGCGGGACGGTGGAGTTTCGGCAGCCGCCGGGCAGTGTGGCGGCGGGGGATGCGGCGGCGTGGGCGCGGCTTGCGGTGGCGTTCGTTGCGGGGGCGTTGGAGGTCGGGAGCGTGGGGACGGAGGAGGGCGGGGTGGGTGAGGCCGGGGCGTCGGTTGAGGCGCTGTGGGAGTTGCTGGGGCGGGGTGGTCGGTCGCTGGGGTGGGGGGATCTTGGGGATGTGAGGGGTTTGTTGAGTCGGGATGGGGGTGGGGGTGGGGGTTGCTAGGTGGCATGTGTAGATAGATGGATAGAATGAGAGGCTTATATATATGGCAGGTTCCCGGTTCTCGGCCACAGGGATGGTTGCCTTGGTATTGTACTACTGGACATGCCGCGTGATCAGATGCACTCGTCCAGCGTCGACGTGGTCGGGTCCCAGCACACCGGAGCGTACTCGCTGGTCTCGACCTCGGCAACCTCCTCCGGGGTGAGCGCAAAGCCGTAGACATCGGCATTGGACTTGATTCGCTCCGGGGTGACCGTCTTGGGCAGCGGGATGAGGCCGCGCTGCAGGCTCCAGCGAACCAGGACCTGGGCCTCGCTCTTGCCGTACTTCTCGGCCAGCCGCTGGGTCACGGGGGACCCCCAGCGCGTGCCCTGGACCAGCGGGCTGTAGGCCTCGACGGCGATGCCGCGCGCGGCGCACCACTGCACGATGTCATTGCGCGGGCACCAGGGGTGGATCTCCCACTGGCCGACGCTGACGACGCCGCCCTTGCCCGTGCCGCCGCGCTCGGCCTCGAGCTCGGCAATGTGCTGCTCCAGCTCGTCCAGGTGGTGCACGCCGTAGTTGCTCACGCCGATGCTGCGGACCTTGCCGGCCTCGACGGCCTCGACCAGGGCCTTCCAGGCGCCCTTGCGGTTGGCCGAGCCGCCGTACGGCGCGTGGATCAGGACGAGGTCGAGGTACTCGAGGCCAGACTCGGCAAGCGAACTTTCCACCTGGGCCGCGGTGCCTTGGTAGCTCACCGCGGGGGGCGGGATCTTGGACGTGATGAAGATTTGCTCGCGCGGGACCGAGGATTGCGCGCGGATGGCTTCACCGCAGGCCGCCTCGTTCTTGTAGAACGCCGCCGAATCAATCTGGGTCCAGTCAGTGCTCGGTTCCTGCGCGAGACAGTCTGTCGTCAGAATGGACGGGCCAACATGCATGGCGATAGCCGGCTTGGATGGCCTCGGTGACGCATCGCGCCGTGTCCTCTGGCGGCCTGGATGGTACATAATAGTCAGTTGGATTGTCTGGCAGGGCGTGGTCAGGCTGGCATCGTACGTTTGGTAAACCTGGACGATTGGGCGGGGGCGGTTAGCTCAAGACCGAAGACTCAGGTGCCGATGCCAAGCGGGGCATCGACATGCCAGGACGAACATACGCCGAATCCGAGTTGGGGGATTTCGTAGCCGCTGGGCAGCTTGACGGTGGTGTCGATGGTAAGGAGCGCCATTTTGTGTTGTGTGTCGATATTCGCGAGGACCACTCGGTTTCACAACGGGCAGCACGAGGCTTTATCCGTCTGGATTCTGCCCATCAAGGCCAAGTCGCTCCACAGCCAAGTCCCAGGTTCGCCATCTGGCAGGGCATTCCATGGATAATTTGTAATCATGTGGGGTGTCGAGGGAGGGACGCGGCAGTTGGCGCCAGCAAGCGTCGGGGTGAGAAAGGATGATGTTGGATATACCACAAATGGTATGCAGTCGCACGCGTAAGTGTGAAAAGTGGGTGGGTTGCCATAGCGGTCAATCTGACCACTGGGCTGGCAGAGTGATTGATTCTGATGATCTCTTGTATGTTCTGTTCTGATCGATTACAGGCGCAAGTCAGGGGGGATGCCCAAGACCCCTATAAATGCCCAGGCCTACCACACCTAATCTTAGGTGGGTACGGCCTGAGCTACCCGCAGTTGTATACCGAGCTACCTTGCCTAATCCTAGATTCGGCTATTTCTAACATACCCCCTTAGATCTGCCGCCAAGGTAGAGCTAAAGAAATGGTGATCGAATCCATAGTGTTGTCCTTCCTTTCTGTACCTTCTAACCTAGGCTATCTATCTAACCTAGGCCATTTAACCTGTAGGCTCTTATAACTTCCTACTAACAATGGTATCTAGATATATAACTACGTGGTTTCTAAGGTCTTTAGAGCTATCTTCTATCTCCTACTTGCTTCTTCTTCTATATCTATTTTGTTTAGTAACTACTATTCCTAATTGTACTACGAATACTTTAAACAGCGCTCTTCGTTTTATAAGCGCAAAGCTATTAGCTACTATCTATATCGTTAAGCGACGAAAAACAGTTAGCTTTGGTAGCGATCTCGTAGGCGCGAATCCTTCGCTTTGAATAGCGGTTTCGTATCTATCGCGTTAAGTAGAGGGTAACAAGCCATCGCTCTAAGCAGCGCTTTCGAGTTGAGCAGAGGGTATTAAGCTATCGCTCTAAGCAGCGCTCTCGATTGTATTGAGCCGACGGCGCTAAGCTATCGCTCTAAGTAGCGCTCTCGAGGGCGCGAAACAGTTGTATTTTTAGCGGATCTTATAGGCGTAGAGCCGTTGCTTTGATTAGCGCTCTAGTGCCTATCGCGTTCGTTAAGTAGAGGGCATTAAGCTATCGCTCTAAGCGGCGCTTTTAAGGTAAGTAGAGGGTATTAAGCTATCGCTCTAAGTAGCGCTCTTAAGGGCGCGAAACAGTCGTATTAATCTGCGCTTCTAGGGGCGCGCGGCTTTCCGCTATCCTGCTCTTACTCTTGTTGTATTTGCTCGCGATTATACTGTTCTAGGTCTTCTTGCTATAGCTAGCGGTTAGCTATCTTAGCTATAGTAATCTGCAAATTGTCTTAAGGTTAGCGATCTTAGTTATAACGATCTAAGTTGTCTATTAGGGCAACGCCTTCTTTCTCGATTAGTCGGCTCGTAGAGCGACTCTCTAATGGTCTAGGTCTATATACCTACGGATCTATTGCTTCGTACTAACCGTTACTAACACTGGTATCTTCGCTAGGGGCGTAGTCGCGTCGGCTAGGTATTTTGTTATACTAGCCTATTAGGTAATTAGCGAAGGTCTTTATAACAATTATAGGGTTCTAGTAGTATTGTCTATATAACTTATATCTTTAATCTCCGCTCGATGGCAGTCTCCGCGCGATAGCGGTCTTTGCTCGATAGCGGTCTTCGAGAGAGTCTTCTAGACTTCGTCTCTCGTATTAGTATATAGGAATTTTCTATCTATAGCTTAACCTTCTCTTGTTAAGGCGTAGAAAACCGACTCCTATTTGATTACGCAGGTCGGTTAGTACTACGGGAATCTACTATTAAAGGTTTCTTCTTGCTTCTCGCTAACTTAAAGCGTAGAAAACCAACTGCTATTCGTTTACAAAGGTCGGTTAGTACTATAGGAATCTACTATTAAAGGTCTTAACTTCCTACTTCCCGCTAACCGTCTCCTCTACTAGTATTATAACTAGTAGTAACTACGTTATTTCTAGCTATTTAGGTACGCTTAGCGCTTCTACCGTCTCCTTAGAGGGCTAGTCTAGGTAGGGAGCTTTTTTGCAGCGCTACGCTATAGCGATCGTCATCGTTATACGCGTCTAGTATCAATTCGTCTAGGTCTTTCTAACTAGACAGGATAGCGTAGCCCTCTTCTACACTAAACTCTTTATAAGATAACTAGGTATTAAAGCCTTAGTTTTCCCTCGGTACGGTCCGCTTCCTCGGAGGTCTAGTTTTGTTTAAATACCTATAAAAGAGGCGAAGGTTTAGCTTCTACCAAGCGCCTATCAATAGGCGAAGGTTTAGTCTTGCTAAATAGCTATAAATAGGCGAAGTCTGGCGTAGCCAAGCGACCGACGGATACCCTCTAATAGGTAGGTACTAGGGGCGATGCTTCTAATCCGAATCCTCTTAGCTAGGCGGTATCTGGCCGAGCCGAATACCTATAGTCGGGTGAAGTTGTCTAGCTTTTACTAAGCGCCTATTAATAGGCGAAGGTTTTAGCACTGCCGGATAGCCTCTAATAGCCAAGGTCTAGCGTAGCCGAATACCCTTCAAATAGGCGATTGTTTAGCGTACCGAATACCTACTAACAGCGAGGGTCTGGCACTGCCGAAGGATCGTAGCTAGGCGATATCTAGCCGAGCCGAATGCCTACACGCCGAATGTTCGTTCTAACTACTTGGAACTAGGCGTTAGTTCAGCGTGCTAAATACCTGCTAACGGCAAGGTCTAGCTTCTGCCGGGTACCTGCAACTAGGCGATAGTCAGCGTGCTAAATGCCGACTCTAGATACCTGTAACTAGGCGAGGATCTGGCTTTACTAAGTAGCTATAAATAGGCAATAGTCAGCGTGCCGAATGCCTGTTAACGGCAAGGGTCTAGTACTGCTAAATAGTTTGTAGCTAGCGATTTCTAGCTAAGCCGAGTGCCTATAATTAGGCAAGGGTCTAGCCTGTTACCGAACGACCTTTAATCGTAAGTACTAGGTGTAATACTCTTAAGAGTACTTGTAGCTAGGCGATATCTGGCCGAGCCGAATGCCTATACGCCGAATATTCGTTCTAACTACCCGGAACTAGGCGATGGTTTAGCTTTTGCTAAAGGGAGCCTATAACTAGGCGTAGATCTAGCCTTGCTAAATAGCTATAAATAGGCGAAGTCTAGCGTAGCCAAGAGACCGCCGGATACCCTCTAATAGGCGTATGCTAGGGGCGATGCTTCTAATCCGAATTCTCTTAGCTAGGCGATATCTAGCCGAGCCAAATGCCTACACTTAGGAGTTTATTAGCGTGCCGAACGCCTGTTAATAGGCGATAGTCGGCCGCTTCTATACGCCTGTAACTAGGCGAGGATTTGGCACTACCGGATAGCCTCTGATAGCCAAGGTCTAGCGTAGCCGAATGCTTATAGCTAGCGATATCTAGCTGAGCCGAATACCCGCAATAGGTAAGTTGTTGTTCTTTAATCTTAGATGCCTTTTAATAGGCGAAGGTCTAGCACTACTAAGTAGCTACAAATAGGCGAAATCTAGCGTGGCCGAGCGACCTTCAAGTTAGTAATAGATTAGCGTTACCGAATACCTACCTATAGGCGAGGTCTGGCTTCTGCTAGGTAGCCTCTAATAGCCAAAGTCTAGCGCGGCCGAAAAAAACCCTTCTAATAGGCGATGGTCGGCCGTTTCTATGTACCTGGAACTAGGCGATAGTTAGCGTGCCGAACGCCTGTCAATAGGCGATGGTTTGGTACTACCGAAGGTTTGTAGCTAGTAATATCTAGCCGAGCCGAATACCCTCTAATAGGCAAGGGTCTGGCCTCTTGCCGAACGACCCTTAGTTAGAGATACTTGGTAAGGATCCGGCTTTACCGAATAGCTACAGATAGGCGAGGTCTGGCGTAGCCGAGCGACCGCCGGATGCTCTCTAATGGGCGTATGCTAGGCGCGATGCTCTGATCCGAATGCTATAACTAATGGTTCTAGGTGCCTGTAGCTAGGCTATATTATGATGGTTCGATCCGACTGCTGCCTAGAACAGGGCGATAGTTAGTGTACCGAATGCCTGCCTATAGCAAGGGTCTAGTACTACCGGTTCTAGATCGTAGCTAGGCGATATCTGGCCGAGCCGAAGGGTACCTGCAACTAGGCGATAGTCGGTATACTAAGTGCCTACTATATACGAGGGTCTGGCACTGCCGAAGGTTCGTAGCTGGCGATATCTAGCCGAGCCGAATACTGGCAAATAGGTAAATGTTTTAGATCGACTCTCTAAGCGATTGCTAGTTCGAATTGTAAGTGCTTAGGACCTCTATATCTAGATATAAGGCTTTAACTTAAGAAGGGGAAAAGGTTAGTTAGAGGGAAAGCGTTAAATCGAGCGAGCTCTTGTTACGATACCCCCTAAGCGTTCGTCGGGAGGCGAAGGCTCTATCTTAATCTATTGGATTTAACGGCTTAGAACTATAGGAGTGCCGCCAGGCGCCTGTTAAAAGGCGAATGCTTAGGAGCGAC
Organism: Trichocladium antarcticum; assembly: GCA_033297235.1. Taxonomy (NCBI): domain Eukaryota; kingdom Fungi; phylum Ascomycota; class Sordariomycetes; order Sordariales; family Chaetomiaceae; genus Trichocladium; species Trichocladium antarcticum. The sequence goes on from MU853423.1 coordinate 455,365, forward strand.
TCTCTTGGCGATATCCTCTACCGCCGAATATCCGTTGCTCGGTACCTGTAACTTAGCGAAGGTCGGCGTACCGAATGCCTGCCTACGGCGAGGGTCTGGCACTGCCGATAGTTCGTAGCTAGGCGATTTCTAGCCGAGCCGAATGGCTGCAAATAGGCGGTTGTTAGCGTGCCGAATACCTACTAACTTGCAAGGGTTTAGTACTGCCGGATAGCCTCTGATAGCTACATCTGGCTTCCTGCTAGGTGTTCCGAATGCCTGTAACTAGGCGATAGTCGGTGTACCGAATGCCTACTAACGGCGAGGGTCTAGCACTACCGATGGTTCTTCTAACTACCTAGATCTAGGCGCTAGTTGGTGTACCGAATGCCTACTAATAGCGAGGGTCTGGTACCGCCGAATGCCTATATCTTAGGCTCCTCTAGATCGTTAGCTCTATATTAAAAGGTAAGGTTCTGGAAATTCTAGAGGGAGAGCTTTAAACTATAAGCGATAGTATGTTTGGAAATCCGCTAACGCGCTTCTCCTTGTGCGTATCTTAGTACGCTTCCTACGTAGTCGTAGTTAATGACAATGGTCTCTACTATTATTGCGAAATTAGTAGGTTTGGAGGCCCGCTGTAAGGGAGTCCTACCTTAAATCTGCTTTCTTTATATTGTTAGTCGCCCGAACTACCTAAACGACGTGCCGTAGCTTCGTCGAATAGTAGCGATCTAGGTCTAGAGGTTTCTTTCTACTAGCGAGGGTCGGCGCGTAGCCGAGTCGCCTTGTATAATAGGTATCTTATAAGAGGGAGCCGACGGCTTAGATCTAGCCGAACGGGCCCTTGAAAGGTCTTAGGTCGATCTTAGCCTTTGTAGCTACGCTATAGCTTATAGCGGTTCTTCCGCGCTACCGAGTTAGCGGATCTTGCTGATTTATAACGACGCTTAGGCCAATGGTTCTACCTTCGTATAGGAGGTGTTCTTTTTAGGTCTTTACGTTCGAAGTTATCCTTAGGTATCGAACCGGGAGGGAACCGATAGGTTAGGTTTTGTCGGACGAGTTAGTATTCTTCGCTTTTCTATAGGAGGGGAGGTCAATAGCTCGGATTATACTAAACGAGCTTAAGATCTTTAGGAGAGAGGTTTCTAATAGCTTGAATCTTATACTAAAGGAGCTAAGCTCTTGTATTTCGTAGAGAGGGAACCAATAGCTTAGAGGTGCTATACAGGCTCTCGAATAGTCTTAGGGAGTAGGAATCGCCAGCTTAGAGATACTAAGCGAGTCGGTCCCCCTATTCTTATAGGGAGAGAGCGTACCGACGGCTTAGTTCTAGCCGTACGTGCTCTTAGAGGTCTTAGGACAATCTTAGCCTTCGTAGCTACGCTATAGCTTATAGCGGTTCTTCTACGCTACCGAGTTAGCGGATCTTAGGCTTAGAGGCTGAGCGATAGCTTGAAGCTTTTGCCGTAAGTGCTCTTAGAGGTTAGGAATCGCTAGCTTAGAGATGCTAAACGAGTCGGTCCTCCTATTCTAATAATTATTTATTCGTACACCGATATGCCTTACGGCGCGCCGGTCCTTCTACAGGTTTGTTTAGTACAGGAAACCGTACCCTCTAGGCCGGATGAAAACCTCCACTCTTCGATTTTGATCTCCCCGCTTCTGTTTCCTTCATACTACGTGATGCCCTAGCCTTCTCCAACCCTATCTGCCCCCTTTGTTAGATATGATTGGTTCTAGG
>MU853423.1:467602-495654 GCA_033297235.1 Trichocladium antarcticum
CCCAACTTCTCTCTTTCCCTACCATGCCAACTAACACCACGCAGAAACATTCGAAGGCCTCGCCCTCGGCGCCCGCATCGCCTCCATCGCCTGGCCCAAAAAGACCCTCCAGCCCTGGCTGATGGTCCTCGCATACGGTTGCACGTAAGCACCCCCCCTCCGCATGCTTCTCTCTCCATCCCCCCAACGTCGCATTGACCCCGGCCACAGCACACCCATCGGCCAGGCAATCGGCCTCGCCACGCACACGCTCTACAGCCCGGACTCGGAATTCGGCCTCGTCCTCGTCGGCACCATGAACGCCATGTCGTCGGGCCTGCTGGTGTTTGCGGCGCTGATCGAGCTGTTGGCCGAGGACTTTCTGAGCGACCATAGCTGGGGCGTCCTGCGGGGCCGGCGGCGGGTGATGGCGTGTTTGCTGGTGTTCTTTGGCGCGGTCTGCATGAGCCTTGTTGGGGCGTGGGCGTAGGGCCCGCGTGGCTGGCAGGGGTTGTGTCGTGTGCGTCAGCCCGGCCGGGTTCGGGTGGCGGGTGGTGGGTGTTGCGGTTTTGGAAATAAGCTTCTGGAAACGAGTACCTAGGGCCCATGCGGTATTGCTGGGTGATTTGGTGGGATGGGAGCGGGGAGCAGGGAACAGCAAGTGCAGCTGCAAAAGACGACACACGTCAACACCATCGCATCATTAGATGCGTTGCATATATCCGGTGAAATGGTCGGCACGACCATATAAACGGATATTTAGACCTCACACCAAGTAAACTGCGCTCTATTGCTCCCTTTATGCTGGGGAGCATTTCTCTTGTTTGATGCGTAATCCCGTCGACCATGTCTTGCTCGCTGTCTCAGGGGTTGGTTGCTCCCTCCGTCCGTGGGTGGGCACAAGCGTCTCGCGGCAGCATAGAGGAGCTGTTTCCGCTGCGGCTTCCAACCAGCGCCTCGCTACGGCTAGTGTCAACACTAGCAAGTCTTCCGTAGTATAGTGGTCAGTATGTGAGCTTGTCACCAAGTTAGACATCGCTCGAGACCCGGGTTCAATTCCCGGCGGGAGAGATCGCAATCTTTTTGCCCAGACAACACTCGGACAGGGTTTGTATTTTGACAGAGTTATGACAGAGTGCACCATGCTTAGTAAGTCATGCCGAGCTCGTTTCGACAGCTTCTATGGGACTTTGTTCCACAAACGAACGCTTCAGAGACACCTGCGCGCATACGTCTTCCAATACGGAGTGTGAGGACGGGGGCATGCCCTCTATATCCAGCTTCGGACACCTCCAAACCTAACCACCAACTACTGTCGCGCTCTGTTTCTGCTCCGAGTTGACTCGTCGCAGTCCGTTTCGGCGCTTGTGTCACCTAGTTAGTGTACAGCGTGCTACTGTTCGTCAGCCGACGGGCCCATAGTAGCGCGCGGGTGTGCGTATGGCAAGTCGTTTGTATTCATTCCGAGATGGCACCTATTTAGTATCAACCATTCCAATACAGCCCGCCACCCAGCCATCCGGTGCTTTTGTCCGCTACGTCAGCGGCAAGATGGTCAGCCCACACGGCAACACGACATCGTCGGGCCCCCTCTCGGCCGCAAACGTCAGCGGCACCTGTGCGTGATCGTCCTCCACATAGCCCCTGGACCCGCCGGTCTGCAGGCGCCCGGCGGCGGCAGCGGTGGCGGCCACGGCGGCGCCGCCGCCCTTGACGCCGCGGCCCACGGCGGCCACGAGCAGGTCGGCGATGGCGCTGCGCAGCGTGCACGTCGTGAACAGCGGGCTGGCCTCGACGGTCTGCAGCACGGCCCTGCGCTCGGCGCCGGCGCGGATCTCGTCCAGGACGCGGGCGACGGCGCGCGCCGTCAGCGTGTGCGCGGCCGCGTGGCCGTCACCGTGCGGCCACTGCGTCGCGGCCAGGCGGTGCAGGAACAGCAGCGGCGCGGCGAGCGCCTGCGTCAGCAGCACGGCGCGCTCGTGCGGCGAGAGGTTGGCCAGGATCGTGCGCGGGTCGGTGCTGCTCTGCGTGAGGCACTCGGCGAGCAGCGGCTGCTGGGAGGGGTCGAAGGTGGCGTTGAGGATCTGCGGGAGGAGCGTCGCGGTGGCGTCGAGGAGGGCCGGGTCGTCGTGCAGGTTGAAGAGCGCGACGGCCTTGGCGAAGAAGTTGGGCAGGATGTAGCGCATGTCGACGCCGGGCAGCTTGCGCGCGTGGCCGGTGTCGACCTCGAAGTAGTCGGCGGCGATGTTGGCGCTGACTGGGGGGGGGGGGGGGGTTGTTAGCGGGGTGGCCTGTGGTGTCTGGAATGTGGGAGTGTGCCGAGGGAGTGCGTACACTGGGTGGATATCAGGGCGGAATTCCTCTGCGCTGCGGCAAACGCATACTTGACGCTCCGGTCCCGCAGGCCGGCCAGCGTGCGCTCGGCAAGCTCCTCGACGCTCCGGGCATCGTCCTCGCCGTCGCCGCTCGAGACACACACGCGCGGTACCGTCTGGCTCAGGACACGGTCCCACTTGGCGCCGATCTGCTGGTCAAACTTCTCGGACGACAGGTCGCGGAGGATGTGCGCCACGGGCAGCTTGGAGAGGCCGCGCTGCTGGGCGTCGCGCGACCAGTCGATCCGCACCTGGTTCACGAACTCGTCGTACTTGGTGAAGACGATGATGACGGGCACGTTGGGGGCCGCCAGGGGGAGGCCGCTGGTGAAGAAGCGTTTCTCGAGCTCGGCTACGGGCCGGTCCTCCTCGCTCGCGACACAGTACCATACGCTGTGGATCCGATCGGCGGGGTCCGTCGAGGGCGCCGAGCGCGCGCGGAGGAAGTCGCAGGTGCGGTCGTAGTGGCTCGCATCGTCGGTGACAAAGTTGAACGAGGTGTGGATGGCCAGGCGCGAGTTCTGGTCGTGCAGGTCGAGCTCTTGCTCGATCTCGTGGCCGAGGCTAAAGGCGTCGCCGACGGATTTCTGCGGCCGGTCAGCGCAGCGCAGTGGCGGGAAGGGGGGTCAGGGGTTCGGGGGCCGCCAACACCAACACCAGGGCTACATATGTACCTTTCCCAGATCGGTTCCGAATACCTGGCAGAACAGCTCCTGCTTGGTCGACTCGGGGCTTCCCAGCACCAGGATGCGGAACTTGGGACACGCTGCCAGGAGCTCGGGCGGGGCGGAAAGCGGGGCTGCGGGACTCAGGTTGTCGGCCATTGTCGCGGATGTCGGGATTCCGAAGCGTTCCTGGTCGAGTGGTGCGAGATCCGATAACCTGGAGGTCACTTGGCAGGTCGGCCTGGCTGTGGAGGCCGCGGGAGTCTTTTTATGTCTGCGGCTGGTGGTGCGGTGCCGGGCGAACATGATAGCGGGCGCGATAGCGGGCCAGTGGAGATGATAGTGGGCAAGTGGGCGTGAGGGTGGTCTGATGACGCCATGCCCGCATGATGCATCAGGTTCAGACCCCCCTCTCTTTGCGCGGTATCATGTATACCTATACACCAGCCCTCCCGTATGATACTAGGCCGTCTAGCTTGCAGCACTGCCCGAGCGCAGCCGTTGGTCTGCGTTCTGGCTAGGCATCGCTTGCCATTGTTATCTGATCGGAAGCGGGGTCCATCTTGAATCAAAAGATCAAGTAGAACGACAAGGACGGCTCGCGCGTGTCGTGTTTGATGTCGCAGACGCCAATGGATTGGTCCAACTCGGTCCATGCCGTTGTTGAGACAGGATGAAAAACCCGAGGCAGCGCTCGGTTGTTAGGCGGGGTTGGCGTTAAAGACCCCGCAATATCTGCAACGATTATGCTAATCGCAACTTACCTCCAAGACATTTCTCATCAATATACACAAGAATCCCAAACACCAATACAGCAGAGAATACAATTCAGCAGCGCGCGATATAGAACACCCTGTGCATCTTTTCTTCCGGCACCTCGCGAACAGCGACATATCCACGGCAAAGATGCGTCAGCAGTCCCAGGGCCCGGCACTGGGGTTGTAAAGCTTGTTGCACCAGAGGATGTCCTGTCAGACGCCCAATCCGGGAGGCGGTGGCAGCCGGGATCGGGGCCTGTTCCCGGGCCTGGGCGAATCGGGGCGAGGGAGCAGGCCGGAAGAAGGTCGAGAGGATCGACGAGGCGGGGCACCGAAATCCTTCCCTCGCGCCTGGGCTTGGGGTCGGAAAGAGGGGAAGGTGACTGCTTGGCAGACCTGATGGCACCGGCATGCGCCAGCAGTGTCTCAGGCTCCACCCGCGCGCAGCCATGGCACGTTGCGGTCACTCACCGCGAGTGGCTGCCTGGTGACCTGCCCAAGTCTCAGGGGGCCTTGGCCAGATCCCCGACCAGCTTCCCGAACGGTGCTGCGTGTGGTTCTACCTTCTTGCCATGGGCTAGCGCGAGGCCCTGACGCAGAAGGCCGCATGGACAGATGGGATCCGCTGGCGGTCGCTATATCAGGGGCTTCGGCCCACCGAGCAGCGAAATCAGGGGCTCACAGCCCGCGACTCCCCCCGGGTCGCCCATACAATCCAGCGACGCTCGAGGCATCTTCCCCAGCATCCCGCCCCGTGTCGGATCGCGATGCGGGCCCTCCACACGCTGGCGCTCCTGGCCAGTTCCGCGTGGCTCCTGGTGAGCGGGCAGACGGACGATGTGTGCCGGATCCAAGACCGCACCTACAGCCCCGAGGCCATGCCCGCGGGCAGCCACCAGCCGTACGACAAGCTGAGTCCAGCCGTGGGCGGGCTGAGCACCAAGTTCTACATCACCGTCGTGAACCTGACACCCCATCGTCTGCGGCTGGCGAACACGCACTCGTACCAGATGGACGCGTTCGACTTTGGCGACGTTCCCCCCGGCCGCGCACGCCAGAACGCCGTCAAGTACCGCGGCGGGCTGTCGCGCGACGACGCCGGCGAGGCCTACTACCTCGTTGACGGGGCCGACCAGCGCTTCGCCGTCCGCGTCAAGTCGTATTCCGGGCCGCGCCCCCGCCGGGTCGTGCTGGATCTCAGCGGCATGGGGCTCGGCCAGCGCGAGTACGTGTTCCCCGGCGGCGACACGGCGGTGTCCCTGGTCGTCGCAGGCAGCCGCCGTCTCGGCTTCCGGGCGTCGCTGCGGCACGGCCCGGGCAACTGGATGCGCGGGCTGTACGACGTGATCGGCGACCGCCCCGTGCGGCACCTCGTGATGCCCGGCGCGCACGACGCCGGCATGAGCAAGATCACCAACAAGATCACCAGCATCGGCAGCAGGTCCAACACGCAGAACCAGGGCGTTAGCATCTACGACCAGCTGCGGGCGGGCGCCCGCTGGCTCGACCTCCGCGTCGGCTCGGTCCACCCCAACGGCGATGCCGGCCGCAACAACGGCTTCTGAATGATGCACGTCAACGACGAGATGGCCGGCCTCGCCGTCGGGAACACGGGCGAGTCGCTGGACGAGGTCATCGGCGAGATCAACCGGTTCACGAGCGAGAGCCCCGGCGAGATCATCTTCCTGCCCATCCGCTATCTGGTGGGGCGGTACGCGTTCCCGGACGGCGGCCCGATCCTGTGGGGCGCGGCCATGGTGGGCGAGTTCTTCGCCAGGCTCCGGGGCATCAACAACCGCTGCCTGGACCTGGACACCAGCACGGGGTTCCAGAACCACCGGGCGTCGTACTTGATGGACCAGAACGCGGGCAAGGGGTGTGTCATCCCGCTGCTCAGCGGCCGGCTCGGGGCCGGCGTTCCGCGCGAGTCGCCCGGCGACGGCATCTACGACATCGGACGCATGGGGATCGACGACCGCTGGTCGGACCAGATGCGGGCCGACGTCATGGCGCCCGACCAGATCGGCACCTGGCGATCGGCCGTGCGCGGGGGCGCGGCCGACCACGGCAACCTCGTGGTCGCGCAGTGGCTCGTGACCCCGGACGCGGTGGCCGCCACGGCGTACTCGCTGCAGAGCTTTGCCATCCAGCCGACCAACCCGTCGCTGTACTGGGCGGGCGTCAACGGCATGGACCCGGAGCACTGGCCCAACGTCGTCCTGGTGGACTACCTCGGCGTGCAGCAGCGCGACCAGTGGGCCTGGGACAGTCTCAGCGCCGAGATGTACACGCTGGCCGTCGGCATGAACCTGTACATGGCGAGCGAGAACTGCGACGTCAACAGGCGGCGGGGGCCGCTGCGCAGCGCGCCCAAGGTCTCCCGCGGGGTGCCATGGAACGGCATCATCTTCGCCAACGGCACGACGGTCGACCGCCCGCCGCCCGGGATCCACCCCGGACGCGCCGCGATCCTGCGGAGCGGGACGGTGCTGGGCAACGGCACCGTGCTGGCGGCGAGCGTTCCGAACCCCTGGCTGTAGACGGCGCAGGAAGAAAAGGAGAGCGCTGCAAAAGGAATGCGGATAGCTGCGACTCGTTTCGATCAAGTGACCTCCGGGTTATGAGCCCGGCGCGCTTCCACTGCGCCACGCAGCTTTCTGTTGCTGGAGTGGAGACAACGGACGGGGCTTTTGATGGCCGGGTTGGGTTTTTCTGGATCCATGATTCCTTGGTGTATCGCGGCATCATTACCGCTCCTGGTAGTCTAACGCATACTCCGTACATAAGAGACACATTGTCCATCCGGCCGTGGAACTGCAGCCAACCTCACAGTCTCTGTCCTCAGCCGCCCTACCCCTGCCGACGGCCCTTCTCCTGTGCATCCAGAATCAGAATATTCTTCCGCAGCAGCCCCTGCTGTGCTTTTTTCCTGTTCCCCGTCAGCACCGTTCGTTCTGTCCCCAAACTCCCCGAAAAAAAAAAAAAAAAAAAAAAAAAAGAAAAACCTCACCTCAGCACCTCCGCCTCATCCCCATCAAGCGACACCTCGCCCCTCCCCCGCCCATGCGGCCCCCGACTATCCCCCCGTCCCTCACCACCACCGCCGCCATCCACCCCCCCCTGTCCCCCCGTCCCCCTCTCCCCCGCCATCACCCTACCACGCACCCCCTGCCCCACGCCCCCTTGGCCCCCACCCACAGGCACCCCCCTCGCCAGCTGCGTCACGCCCGCGGTATGCGACAGCGACGGTGTGGTGCTGGTACCGGTATCGCCGCTGCCGCCACCGGGCCCGACCCGGCGCGCGCTCATGTAATCGGTGCCGAGGACGTCGGGGGGCGCGGTGCCGGGGGTGTCGGCGACGGCGAACTCGGAGAGGCCGCGCATCGGGGCGGGCGGTTTTGTGGCATTCGTGTTGGCTGGCGATGCTGTTGTTGAGGAGGAGGAGGAGGAGGAGGAGGATGCTGCGGGCGGAAAGTAGGATGTGGCGGGGGAGGTTGCGGGCTGGTTTTGGGGGGCGGCCATGTTCTTGTGGTTGGGTATGTTGTGCTGAGGGTTGGGGTGCTGGTGGTGTTTTGGCGTCGTCGGTGCAGGGAGATGAAGATGAAGAGGATGCAGACGGCCTGGCACGCCCCGTGATATAGCAGCAGCCGCGTGGACTCGGCGCCCAGCTCGAGATGCTGCGGATCATGACGTAGAGGGGGCCCACAGGCCAACACCATGGTTTTCGCCGTCCGATGTGCTTGCGCGATCGTCGGGCTCGGCATTGGCGCCAAACACACGCGGTTCTGCCAAGGTGCCCCTGCCATTCGGCACGCTGTGCCGGTCCGAGTCTGTTGGCGACAGGTTATCGTGATACAACCGGAGTTCAGGACCTGTGCCACTCCACTTCTCCAAGGTATTCTGTCATCATACACGCGGCGGTCAAAAGAGCGTCGCAGAGCGGCCGGGAGCTCCCGTCTCGCCGATGATGGGACGGCAGCTGTCACCTCCAACCCCCTTTTGCGCTGCATTAGTTCCCGCTGGTAGCAACCTTCTTTTGAGCACACATCATGGAGCGAGTCTCACGACATCACAGTACCAACACGCCCATCTCAAAAGAAAAGACCAATTCTGCCAATCTGTGATATTATGCCCTCGTCTAATAGTTACGATCCAGCCTGTCGAGATGCAGCCCCGCAGTTAGAAGAGAGAGGACAAGAAAAGCAAAAGTCAGATACCAAACGTGCGCACAAATGCTGTTACCCAACCGCGGTAGTAGATGCAATTAATTTCGCCAGTCCCATTCCTATCCATCACGCCGCCCCTTAGAACAGAGCAAAGACGCCGGCAACAAGAGCCAGGCTGGCAATGGCAGCCGCCGAAAGGCCGCGGCCCATCGACGCGCCGCCCGTCGACGGCTCGGGGGTGGCCACGCCAGAAGTGCTGCTGCCGATGGTACCGCTGCCGGTGCCGGTGGCGCTGCCGCTGTCGGTGTTGGTGCCGTTGCCGCTGCCATTGCCGCTGCCGTTGCCGCTGCCGCCGCCGGTGGCCGAGCTGGCAGGAGCGCTGACGCTGGTCGAGGAGCCGGTGGCAGAGGACGAGCTCGAGCTGGTGGTCCCGCTGCCGGTCTCGAACTTGGACGGGCACGAGAGGTCGAAGAGGGGCTTGGTCGACAGATCCTTGGTGATGGCAAACTTCATCGTGTTGTCGGGGTTCGAGTCGCGCAGGTTGTACCAGAAGGTGGGCACCTTGTTGAAGAGCTTGCGGCAGCCGACCTCGTTCCAGTAGTACTTGGCGTTCTGGATGCTGGGGACGGCCTCGTCCCACTTCTCGCCCGACGTGGGCCAGCCCGTCTCGGTAACCCAGATGGGCTTGCCGCCGACGGAGCCCTCGACGGCATCGAAGGCGCGGTCGAACAGGTGGCCCGAGTTCTTGATGCCGTTGCCCTTTCCGTTCTCGTAGTACGGGTACTCGTCGACGCCGACCCAGTCGAGCGCGTCAATCACGACCTTGTTGGTGCTGTTGGTCCAGGCATCCCACGTGTCGACGTGGCCGATGGGGACCTTGGCAAGCCCCGTCTGGGCAACAGCCTTCTTGTACTCCTTGATGAACCGAAGCAGGACGTCGGGCCCGGCGCCGACGCCGGACTTGTTCTTGATGCCCGTCTCGGAAATGCGGTACAGATCCTCGCTGCCGATCGACATGCCGATCACGAGGTCGGTAAACTTGCTGCCGTACTTCGTGATCGCCTTCGTCAGAGCGCTGAGCTCCTTGTCGATGCTGTCGGTGCCCGACGCCCAGATGCCGAGCAGCAGCTTCGTGTCCGTGTCGATGGCGGCCTCGAAGGCCTGGATCGGATCGTCCTGCGAGTAGGCTTGGATGTTGGTGTACAGGCGCACGGCGTTGAACTTGCCGGGAGCCTTCTCAAGGCCCTGGGCGGTCTTGAACTCGGCCTCGAAGTCGGCCTTGAACTTGGCAGACCGATCAGCCAGCGTCGCGCCCGAGTTGAAGCCAAGGTAGTTCTCCGCGGTCGCCCCGGAGGCGAGGGCGCCGGCAGCGATGAGAGCTGTGGAAGGACGCATCGTGAATATTGGGCAGTGGTTGAAAATGGGGGAGTCGACTTGGCAAACTTGGCGATTGCGTCACACTCGGAAAGTCTGGAGGACGGAAAGACGGCCTCGTTGGTGAGGAAAGAGCGAGTGAAAGATACAGAATGTAAGGTCGGTAAGTCCGGTAGGAACGAGTGTCGGCGCCACAGAATGGCGGTTGGATGCAGAAAGTTGGAGGAGGAACGAAGCAGGTTTGGCACTTGAAGAACGAGCGAACAGCCCAGCTCGCCCAAATTATCGTCCCGGGGTGGCGTGCCATCCCCCCTGTCACTGCAGGGGCGGGTCGGGAGGAACACAGCCTCACGGCTTCTCTTGGCACGCCGATCGACCGGGCTCGACCCGGGGCACAAACGCACCTCAGGCCAAGACAACAGTCACGATGGGAACATGCATCTCAAAGGCAGATGTCACACAACGTCTCTTCTGTGGTGCCAACACACCATCAGTACTGTCTTTTCCATGCGCTGAATGATTCCATCAGGCCGTGTCCAGCGACTCTTCACCGGCTCGCCCGAGTACTTGTCATCAATCTCCACCTTCGTATTGGGGATGAACCAGCAGTGTTCCACAACATCCGGCAAAGCGAAATCCCCTGACGAGGGTCCCACCGAAAAGCCAGGCACTCGAAAGTTCCACAACTGCTCCATTCGGTGGGTACTGGCCCGGCCTGCAACCAACCAACCGCATTTCAGGGGGGAGGGGCGACGGACGTTTCAACTGGAGCTCCACGGTTCCCACCTGCCATCCAATGCCAATTCCAGCTAAATTTGACATTTCACATCTCACAGACGTCGAGTGCTCGCGGCACAACAACCCCAGAACAACTCATCCATAAATATCCGTACCCAAGATACGAAACAACGAGATATCGGGTGGTTCCCTTGCTGATGTGAAGTCCTTCGTATGTAGGTCTTTGTGGGCCTGGCCGTGGGCCGTCGTGGTAGGCCATGGAATCGGACATTGCCCAGTCGCAGGGCGCGAAACGGGCCGCCGCTAACAAGACCGGCGAGCGTTAACAGGGTCAAGTGTGGATGCCGCCTAGATTTGTTAATGAAACCGACCCATACAACCCCAGATTAACGGCCGTCGAGTGGCCCGAGTCTCGCAGAACTATTCCTACTACCTAGTCACGATGGTCTAATAATAGCGAGGGGTTCTTTCGGTACTAGGCCATCACCGGGGCTTTTTCGACTCGTTGTTCTCGCCAGGCTCGTTTTGCTCGCCAGCGACAGACGGCTTTGTTGAACAATGTTGTTGTTTCCATTCAGGCCATGGCGGCCTGCGTGTGGCGTGTCCTTTGATTTGCCGTTTGGTTTGAACAATGCGCTCTGTTGTGCTGTTCAGTGATACAAGCCCAGTTTCACGAGACATACAACGATCCCCGAGTATATTCCGCATGATCCCAATCTCCCGTCACTCCACGCACGAGTCTCTGAGCCAGTATAGACAATACCAGATACCATCGCCATGGGTGCCCAGCCATCCAAGTCCACGCCCTCAACGACTCAGCTGGGGCTGCCAGCGGTGTTGCCAGCGGCGGCCGACCTACCCAAACCACCAGCCCCTGTCCCAGCTACGGAATCAGACTCGGACACTGGCATCCCGATTGACGAGCCAGGCTCTGACTACGATGAGTTTCCGTATCCGCGGAATTGGAAATGCTGCCTCTGCAACTTCATAATCCCCCGTTCCATCGGAGACGCGGGCCCGCTGTTGATGCCTGGCTACGGAGACGACAGCGATGTCGAGACCGACAAGAAGGCCGATAAATCCTGCCCCAAGTGCCGCAACCTGCGATGCCCGCTTTGTACTGGTACTTGCTCTCTGAAAGGGCCTCAGAGGACACGGCAGAAAAAGAAGTCGTTGCCTTGATTCGCCCGACTCCAACGGCGAGGAGAGCTCGGCAAGGGAGTTTCGCCAGTTGAAAGGATGGAGGAGGCTCATCAGGTTCTGGCAAAGGTAGATATGCGGTCAGTTTAGTAGTGGTGTGTTTCCTCGGCAGCCCAGAGTAAGTCAGTCTCATGATATTCTTCGGTTAATGCTACTGGATTTGGAAACATGTCATCCTGACCTATCAAATATATTCTGCCGTTGTTGGTGATTGTGGACTTGCGTGCCAGCGGCAACAAACCAACACGCGCCCAGTGTCATGAGCTCATGAACAAATGCAATGCCACAGCCGCCCCAAGACCTCCCACGATACCAGTGATACTCCAGGTGCACTTCGAAGCCAGCGAAGTGGGCGGCGGTCTCCCTTGTGAGCCTGTCCCCGAGACGGGAGAACCAGCACTGGTGGAAACGTCGTTGTCATCACTACTCCCATTTCCCACGCTTGGGGCCAGCGAGCTGCTTGTGCTGTTGACCCTCGGGCTCTCCAGCCCGCATGCACCAGTTGCTGCCGACAGGTCTTGCACGCTGTTGAGAGCGGCGGGATTGGACCCGCAGTTCGCTGCCTGAGTCATCCATATCGAGTCGGTTTCGAGGTCGAAGACGGCTATACGGTTTTTGTTAGTGCTCGCGTGCACTTGTCAGTGTGTAGTGGTGGGCGTACCATAGGCTGACCGCAAAAAGGTATCCCCCAGCAGCGCGAAGCGTTCGCTCGGCGTTATCCCCAGAAAGCAGGCTGGCGGGTTGCTGGTAACCTCCCTTATCAGCTCCTTGTACGGGACTTTGATGATTACCCCGTCAAAAGCAAAATTGAGGGTGCCGTTCAGGGCCGTCAGACCGCAGTCAATCCTGATGAAGCCATTGGTATCCGGGGCCTGGCCCCCAAAGTCGCTCGCAATGGCTCTGGTAAGGTTCGGTGGCAAAAGCGTCATGGTTGACCCGCTATCGAGGAACACGGGCATGTTACCGCCCTGGTAGACACGGTTTCCTCCGCTTGGGGGCGTGAGAGAGACGGATTCCATATTGACCCAGAACCTGGGAACGCGGTCGGGCGATTGCTCGGCCGGAATGATGGGCAGCTTGGCCAGCCTGCCTCCAAACTTGGATGTATCGATGCCGCCAAACACGATAACTCCCTCTTGGGATTCCTTGCTCCCTAGCGCAAGGGTGAACGCCTTGACCCTCGTAGCGTTCTGTGCCCGTAACTGGTCGAGAAAGTTGAGATATCTTGTGGCAATACCATTGCCGTACCCTATCCCAAGAATACCCGAGGAGGCGTCTTCCGTCGAGGTGGCCATGCCGAATTGGACCCCCTGGAGTGATGTCGTGCTTCCGGCAAGAGAGATTGTGTCTGTAACGTAGCTGATGTTGGCCTTTCCAATACCATACTTCAAGGTCCTCGTTGTTCCCAGCGAGTTTGCCGTCGAGGACTTGGTTGCGTCGTACTGGCCCACCCGTTCGCAAAAGACGGCATCGGCGCCCGATACCGTGGTACAGTCTGGGTTTACCCATAACTCAAAAGACCCCGTGTCCAACTGCACAAATACCGGCTGAGGTGGCGTGCCAATGCTCACTGCAAGAGGGTTAGGCAGATAGACAATTTTTAGAGGGGAGGGAATGCCGTACGTTGCGCGTAGTAGGCTACATCTGAGCGGTTCGCTAATTGTAGCTGAACCCCCCGCTTAGTAGAAAAGTAGTTGATGTTGGTCGAGTGGACGATGGGCAGATGGACACACTCGTCATCGTGTGGTGGCAAATCCTGAGCGGCAACATGGCGCAAGAAAAAGGCCATGAGCAGCAGCGAGGAGGAGAGGAGGAAGGAAGCTGCCATCGCTGGCAAGGGCTTTGGTGGCGGACTACCGCAATGGCATTGGCATGGGCGGAGGCGGAGGCGTCGTGATCACCAGAGTGCTCTGGAGATACGGAAGAATAGGGAGTATTAAATGAAGAAAATAAACGAGCAAGGCAAACAGAAACGACGTGAAGATGGCCGGGCCTGCGGCTATGGGCCACTCAGGTGTCCCGGGTTTGCGAAGAAAAACCAGAAGAGGGGGTGGAAGGGACATGAAAGAAAACAACAAGATAGACTGGAAAGGGAAAGATGGAAGAAGAAGCGAACAACGAAACAGAGAAACAACTGGTGTCTCAGGCCAGCTCTAACAACCACTCGATTCTTGCCGAAGACAGGGGCATCTGTTTCTGCTTCTTTGTGTCCGAGGCCATCATGGGACTAGGATGCGCGAGCGCGGCTGTTTCGTCCAATGTCATAACTATCAGGGCGCGGGAGACGGGCGAGATCTCGGCCGCAGGATGCGGGTATAGCGCATGGATGTCAGGTCTCAGGTCTCAGGTCTGCGGCCTCGCGAATTGTTGGAGAAGCGCACAAATGTGCAACCAACGGCGTCGTGGGCCATTATCGAGGCGTTTTCGGACTCGGTTCCCGGGGAATGCCACACAGAAAAATGTGACACAACCAACTGTGGTGGAGAAGATCAAACACTCTGGGTTTGATGTTGAAGAGGAAGTCCTGTCTTCGATGTTGAGAGGTGCGTTGGGGACCCCTGCTACACGCCACTGTGGTACCCGCTGCCTCCGCCCAACCAATCATATCCAACCTCCCGCCATTCTCCACAGACCTGCAGCTCTCACTTTCCAGTTTCCAGTGCCTTCAACTCTCGAAATGGCCCCCGTCAATTGCATCCACTTGCGTCAAGAAATGCCGTCTCGTCTCAGGAAGCGCGACGTCAACCAACGGTCCAGCAGTGCCGAGGAAGCGCCTAGATTTCATTCACAACTCAACTGACCTATTCCAGCACCTCCGCACTCAGGCCTCATCGCTGACCTCGAGGATGATCTTGCCCTTGGCGTGGCCCTACTCGAGCCTCGCGAACGCCTTCTCGTAATCGGCAAACTCCCACACGCTGTCAACCACCGGCCGCACCCGGCCCGCCTCGATCAGCTCCTTCTCAAGGCCCTCCGGCTTCAACATGTCCGGCAGCGTGTTGATGGCGACCATGGCACCCCCTTGCGCACCGCCGCCCAGCATCCCGCCCCCGAATAATGTGACGGAGTGTTCTCAGTCAGTAGACGTGACATGTTGTAGGGGGGAGGTGGCTTGATCATGAGGGGTTGGCATCGCGTTTATAGACATGGTGCGATGCGCTATCATCCCATGATGTCCGACTCCCGCCGACGGTTCTGCCGAGACAGGTAGGCATCACAGAACTGGCGCGAAAGGACAGTTCGTGTATCAGTAGCCAACACGGGGATTCCTGATATCTCCCCTTGAGTTTGCCCAAGGCTGAGCCGTCGTCGGTGGCAGACTGGCAGGTCCCGACGCGGGCCAACCAAAGGCGGCGGTTTCATTCAGGCCCACAACACTTTGTCTCGTCCACCCGACAATCTGATTCTACACCTCAACGTCTACTAGACGATTTGCGAACTCACCAGACTACCCCAGAACCGCCTCTATGGCCCAGCCACGGCCCGTGCCTGAAGGCGGGTTCAGCTACACATGGGATCCCTCCGTTGCGGCCCTGGGCGTTTCCCTACAAGACTTCCTGTCGACACGCACTCCTGTCATCGGTTCGATAACCGGCGCACTCGTCTTCTCCAAGGTCACCGGGCCAGACAGGATTCTCCTCATCCAACGGGCCGCGCACGACTCGATGCCCCTGCGCTGGGAGATCCCCGGCGGCGCGTGCGACGACGACGACGAGACACTATTTTACGGCCTCGCCAGGGAGCTCTGGGAAGAGGCCGGGCTGCGGTTGAAGCGCGTTGTCCGGCAAGTTGGCGCAGAGTCCACCTTCTTCACGAGGCGGGGCCTTCCGGTAGTCAAAATCACCTTCGAGACCGACGTGGAAGGAAGCTCCACGCCCGACGGCCTGGCCGAGGTGACTCTCGATGCGAATGAGCATGTGCGCTTCCTCTGGGCCACCGAGGACGAGTGTCGGTTGGGGAAGGTTGCGGTGCTTGGCAAGAACGGGGCGCACGGGGCCGTCAACATCGAGTTTACGACCAAAGCCCAAAAGAGCATCATTCTGCTGGGCTTCCAGCTCAGAAGGGAAGGAATCGGAGAGGCGCCGCAGGATCAGTGAGCACCAGTACAGCCCTAACCCTGTAAATTACACAACCGATTACCGTATTGTACCAAACTGCCCGAAAGAATTGCTCCTGTCTTCCATGTCAGCTGCCCACGCGACGCGCCTAGAGTTGCATTCTAGGCCCCGCGCCGTTCGTCTCTACGAATATCTCTACGACTATTCTTGTGTCTGACCCGAGATGCAATGGCGACGCCTCCCGGGTTCTCTAATGGCGACGAGCCTCGCTTCGACCCTGCCCAGCCGTTCAAGGGTGTCGTGGTCTGCTGCACCAGCGTTCCGACCGAGCTAAGGGTAATGTTGACCGCTGGCCGCGTTCTTGCGCCGGCCCCCCATCCTCGACGCCGGCCTACCTTACACCTTACCACCACCACGCAGATTACGCTGGATCAGGAAACCCTGACTGACTCCCATTCCCACGCATAGTCTGATATCGCGGCCAAAACTGCCGAGCTCGGGGGCGTGCACAAATACGACCTGACGCCCGACTGCACCCACCTGATTGTCGGCGACTACGACACGCCCAAATACCGCCATGTCGCCAAGGAACGGTCCGATATCAGGGTCATGGCCACAGGCTGGGTCGAGGCCGTCCGCGATCTCTGGGTCCAGGACACCGAGATCGACTTCTTGGCCGTCGAGAGGGAGTGGCAGTTGCGCACCTTCGAGACGGGCGGAGGCGATCCGACACCCGACGGCACTCGGCCACAGCGCCGGAAGCTTCTCTGCTGCATGACCGGATTCGACGATCCGGACACGCACCAGCTGATTATCGACTGCATCACATCACACGGCGGGGTCTACACCGGCGACCTTACGATGCACGTCACACACTTGATCGTCCACAAGCCCGAGGGGCGGAAATACCAGGCCGCGAAGGCCTGGGGGACGCAGACGGTTGCGGCCGAATGGGTGCACGACAGCGTCGAGCGCGGCCTGATCCTGGATGAAAAGTGCTACGACCCACTCCTGCCCAAAGAAGAGAGGGGAGTCGGAGCTCGGAACAAGCAGCGGGCGCCGCGTGTGTCGTCGCTGGGGAAGAGGCTGCGGGAAACCAGTGCTGTTCAAGACGATGGGAAGCGGAAGCTGCGCAAGACCGCCAGTATGAAGCTAAACAGCCAAAGGGACAATCTGTGGGGGGACATCCTTGGGAAGGCCCAGCCATCAGAACCCGCGCCCGCGGCCGTTCCCACACCGGCCTCGACGAAGCCGGCCGCCCAGTACACTACACGGTCCACCCAGCCATCCGGAGGGACCAGGCCGGTGGACACGCAGGGGTCAAAGCTATCATCGTTTGGCGTCCCCAACGACAGCGCCGTCTTCGCATCCTGTTGCTTCTTCGTGTACGGCTTCTCGGCGCAAAAAACCGAGATCCTAGTGAACACAGTTGCGTCCCTCGGAGGGTTGATCTGCCACTCCCTCGACGAGGTTGTCTCGACGTCTGGCGCCCAGCTGGCGCACCGGTTCCTCATCGTGCCGCAAACCTCTCCCCCCGAAACCCATCCCCAGCTTCCCGACAACGTCCACATCATAACCGAGTACTACATTGAGAGGTGTCTGCACAAAAAGTACTTTTTCGACCCGTCGCAACATGTCATCGGCCGACCTTTCCCTTTGTTCCCGATACCTGGATTCGACGGCCTCCTCATCTGCACCGCTGGGTTCACCGGAGTCGACCTCAACCAAGTAGACAAGTCGATCCGGCAGTTGGGCGGGAAGTACGAAGAACGATTTGCGGCGAATATTTCCCTGCTTGTGTGCCCGTCTCTGTCCGTGGTCCGAAAGCAGAAGCTCGAGCTGGCCGTGGCGTGGAAAGTGCCGGTTGTGAGTGCCGACTGGCTGTGGGAATGCATCTCTACCGGCTTCAAGGCTCCGATCAGGCGGTTCTTGTTTCCTGAGCTGAAGCAGAACATCGACAGCCCGAAGCCTACAGCGCGGAGCAAGGAAAAGGGCCGCCTGGATGGGTCTCCGGCCAAAGCGCACACGAGGGAGCCAGGTAAACCATCGACGCAGCATCGCGAGGTCCCTCCAGCGACCGAGCATGACTCAAACATCACCACCACCACGCACTTCGAAACGGCAGCTAGCCATCTCTCCCCCACTGACAATGTCAACATCAGCTTCGGAAACAAGAGCGTCACTTCCGCCTCCGGCGTGCCCCTTTCCGAGACATCCTCCAGCTCTCTCAACAAATCACCCTCCACCCCACCAAAGCAACACACCCAACGGCCCCGGAAGCCCTTGAGCCGAATAGCAAGCGAGGTCGCAGACTCCGAAGCCAGCGACGGCGACGTCCCGGCGGATGTCGACGCGGAGACCAATCCCGATGACGCACCAACCCCCAGGCAGGACGAACACGAACCAGCATTGACCGCACAGCGGCGCGCGGCAGAAAGGGCCATCGAGGAGCGTCTCGCCATCTCAAGAGAGCTCATCACCTCGGTCCTAAACGTCGCCTCGGGCAAGCGAGCCACCGCCTCAACCACCGCCTCAACCACCGCCTCAACCACCGCCTCAACCACCGCCAGCAGCACCACCCCTGTGCCCGGCGCCCTCCTCGACAACAGCAACACCAACACCAACACCAACACCAGCAGCAACAGCGACGACACCGCCCGCCCGAAACGCCGCAAGCGCGAGATCCTCGGCCGCGCAATCAGCAACGTCTCCGCCGCGAGCGCCAGCAGCATCACGCCCAGCGCCGAACCCCACCCGCCTCTCGCCGCCGGCGTCGGCGTCGGGCCCCCGGCGTCGACACAGCTCGAGTACGACGACCCCGAGGCGCAGCGGTACAAGGAGGAGCTGATGAGCAAGATGATGGGCGGCCAGGTGGTGCGCGGGAGGCGGGCGCCGCCGCCGCCGCCGCCGCAGGAGAAACTGACGCTGGCGGGCCTGGGGGGGTATGATGTCCCGCCGAGGGGCGGGGGTGCGGAGAAGGATGCGGGGAGGTATGTGGTGCGGGGGAGGGAGGCGAGGGCGGCGCGGCAGAGATGATTGTATTGTATTTTATTTTGGGAAAACGGGGGAGGGGGTGTATTTGGCAGGGACGGGGCGGGAACATGTGTCAGGATACGCTATGCAATTTGGGTACGCTCTTTTGGTTGCTTGTTGCGCCATCATGAGCTGGTGGTCCTACACGGCTTTTTCTACACACGAGACATGACAGTCTACGGGGTGGCATGCGACCAGGATACAAACAGGATCGTCATCAACGGGTCGTCGATCAAGCATTTATCTGCAAGGGAAAAAAAGTACAATCGCACAGGGTATCGTTGCCGGGCCCCGTTTTCCACCCCCGTCTCCCCTTTCCGTTTCCCAGGAAGATAAACCAAAGAAATAGGAAAAGAATAGGGGTATTAGCATCGTTCCCAAAACGAGTATGTATGTGTGTATGCCCCGGGCGTTCATAAAGAGCAGACGGAAGACATGCGCTAGAGATGGTGCATGGCCTCGGACAGGACGCTCAGCAGCGTCGCGGCGGCGCCGCCGATGCCGATGGCGCCGGCCGTCGACTTCAGGGTGCTCCTTCTGCTGGCGCGGTCTTCTGCCTCACGGTCGCGGTCGCGGTCGCGGTCCCTGTTCCTGTCGCGGTCTCTGTCTCGGTTCCTGTCCCGGTTGCTGTCCCTGTCCCGGTTGCTGTCCCGATTGCTGTCCCGGTCTCGGTCGTGTTGTTTCCGGGACGGGCGATTCTCAGCATCACGGTCGCGATCGCGATCTCTGTCACGGTCGCGATCGCGATCTCTGTCCCTGTCTCGATCTCTGTCTCGGTCCCGGGACCTGTCTCTGCGAGCATCCTTGTCCCTGTCCCGGTCCCGGTCTCTATCGCGATCCCGGTCGCCGCGGTGTCTCTCCCGATCGCGCTCACGCGCCGCGTCCGACGACGAGTGCCCCGGGGAGATCTCCTGGGGCCCGCTGCGGTCGAAGCGGACCCGGTTCGGGTTCTTGTTCTTCAGGATCGGCTTCGGCGCCACCGTGCTGGACGGGGAGAGCGGGTCGCCGATGGCGCTGGCCGGCGGCGAGACGATCACGGGGTATGCCGCGGCCGCTCTCTCGCCGTCCTCGCCCTTTCGCGCCCTGGTCCTGGCCCTGTCTTTATCCCTGTCCCGGGCGTGGTCCCGCCGACGTCGGTGGGGTCCCGCTCCTCGGCGGGGTCTCGCACCGTCGTCGTCGTCGTCGTCGTCGTCGTCGTCGTCGTCGTCGTCGTCGTCGTCATCGTCATCGTCGGACGAATCACTGCTGCTTGCATCGGAGGAGGCGTCCGAGCCATCGTCTCTTGCCGCCGACTGTCTGGACGCTCTCCGCCTCTCATGGTCGCCATATGTCTCGGGCGCGGGGCCGCTCCGGGCACGGCGCACCTCGACGCTCTGCCTGGCAAGCTCGGCGATCTCGTCGCGTGTCAGGGCCCCCAGGACCGCGACAAAGGTCGGCCTGGCTTCGTATCGGACGCCCCTCTTCTCCAGCACCTCGAGCGACACCAGCTTGCGGTCGACCCGGGTCCAGGTGGCATCCATCGGTATGCTCTGCCCCGTGCTGTCGGGGGCGAGGTGGCTGTATTGCCGGGGCGGGTGCTGGTAGTGGACCAAGCCGTTGCCGGCGGCGGGGGCCGACGCGGGCAAGGTGGCGAGGTCCCAGGCCGCGTCTGCGGATGGGATCGTTGGGCTGGTCCCATAGGGCGGCGGTGGTGTCATCGGTGACAATGCACTCGAGTACGCGGGAGGGAACCCCATGTGCTGTTGAGCAGCGCGCGGGGATGTCCCGAGGGGTTGGTTCCTGGAAAGGGACGGTTGGGTGGCGTGCGAGGGCGGGGCGGACCCCGGGATCAACT
Source organism: Trichocladium antarcticum (assembly GCA_033297235.1). Taxonomy (NCBI): domain Eukaryota; kingdom Fungi; phylum Ascomycota; class Sordariomycetes; order Sordariales; family Chaetomiaceae; genus Trichocladium; species Trichocladium antarcticum. The sequence goes on from MU853423.1 coordinate 487,783, forward strand.
GTCTATACCCTGGAGATGTGCCAGGGGAGATGGAGAGACTTGGCGGAGGAGGGTGGGATAGGTGCGTGGAGCGCATGCGTGCAGACATCCGCTCGGCCTCGTAGCCATCGAGGGCCAGGAGGTCCCCCGTGGAGATGAGTGCCGTCTGCGATGGAGGGCTGTTGTCGGAGCTGGGCCCCCAGCCACGGGGAGGGATTGGGTGCGACTCGAGCTCGCGGATGTAGGCGCGTAGAACCTCCTGCGCACCATGTGTGTTAGCCCACGTCGGAAATGTCGCCATGCGGAGCGGTACCTTATTCCTGCGCAGGACGTCGGACGAAAAGCCCGCGCGCTCCAGCTCGGCCTTGAAGCCCCGCCACAGCTCATCGTCGTCCTCGTCGTCGACCGGTGATCCGCCTTTTCTTGCGCGGAACAGGCGGCTGGCGATGGCATCGACGGTGTCCCTGATCGTATCCAGCTGCTGGGCGTCGGCCCCGGCAAGCACGCGCTGCGCTCTGGCGGGGCTGTGTAGCTGGACGGTGTCGAGGAAGATGTCGATCTTCATCTTCTGGGAACCCACATTTCCTCGAACCAAGTCAATCTTCCGACGCCTCTCGGCCGGGTCCGGGTCTCTCCGCGCGGCGCCGCCGTTCGGGTCGCGGGTGCTTCCAGCAGTGGTTCCGGGTCCCTCGAGAACGGTGTTGACCTGCTTGAGCGCGAAGTCGCTGTCCTCGATGAGGGACGTCAGCTGCCGGGAGTAGACGGCATTGCCGCGGCCGCTACCACTAGTGGGGGCGTCGTCGGGCTGGTGGAGCGGCGAGTCGGGATCCTCGGCCTCGGTGTGCAGGTGTCTGAGGGCCGTGTGGAGGCTGCGCACCGCGGCAGCCAAGCCGGCGAAATCGGGCCCAGCAGTGCGCGCGCGTCGGTACAGCTGCCGCGAAAAGGCATCGACGGACTCGGTGCTGGGGCTTCCGTTGGCCGCGGCCGTCATTGGATATTCTCGCGTGTTTTCTTGTCAAGAACGGCCCCGCGCGGGGTCGTGGGCTGTGGGTTGGAGATGGCGCCGATGAAGCCAAGTTTGGTGAGCAAATGGTCGCAGACGTGGGCTCGACCGAGTGGCGAGTGCAAGCAAGCAAGAAGACGTTGGACAAAACCAGCGGCTGGGGAACCTGTGAAGAAACCTAAGGCATGGTTGGCGCCTTGGGCGTGACCCAGCTGACGAATCGCCGAGCCAGATCCGATCGGCCATCCAGTCTGCGGAGACAGCGCGGCAAGTACGGGGTACGGATACAATACTCCCGACGATGCATGTCATCAAGCATGTCGCACTAGCGGCACCGCGGTGTTGCTCACAAGGCTCGATGTGGAGCGCCCCGCGCCCGGTGCGATGTGTACATATTTCGGGGCAGCCTCAAAGTCGACTCTGGCACACAAAGCGACAGGTCACCGACATGCACAGCCCGGGACGCCTTCTTTGTCTGCCTCTCTGCAACCGGTCCATGCTGCGTGTGTCGGCGTGGACAAACAGCACGGATAGTAAGGGCTGTGGGTGGGACAAGGCGAAACAGCACGGCCCGAGTGACGTCTGTCGGTCGCCCGTCTGGAACCTGTCGTCGCAACTGGCGGCGGACGAACTGGTGTGGGGAGCTTGGGACAGTAGGGCTAGCCAATGGCTGACCGCATGGGGCCTGTTCGTGGCGCCCAGCCAACCCTGGGCGATGACGTCCAACCGACAGCTACGGAGCGTCAAGTCTACATGAGTCCCAAAACCCAAAACCTATCATTAGGTTTACCCCGCCGTGCCTAAAACCCCCCACCCATTTCCGTTTTTAACAATTGTTCCATTTTACATGCGATAACAGAAACCAGATCGTTGTCAGCAACATTGCGCCACAACTCCCGCATCAAGCTTCATTCCGTTAGATCATCCTTGATTGTACCGATTGGCTTGTCGCTAACATTTTTTTCAGGCGCACCTATCTTGCAACCCTTGCAACAAGACCGACAATCTAATTCCCAATTCTCGTAGAAAAAATCATTTTCGTTTCTCAATCGCAGCGGAAGGGAATTATAGCTCCGAAACCAATGTCGTTCTTCACCTTCAAGGGCGTTGCGCTACCTATCCCTCCTCGTAACTTTAAAGATTGCGACAACGACAAGACCAGGACAGCATAGATTGTTAACAAACTCCGCTAGTGCAGCTCGAACATAGCTCGCGCTATCGTTAATGCCGATAGCGTAAGATACCTGGATTCGATTTTGAAAAAAATTCTTTTTACTGATTATTTTTCTAGGATGTTAAGCAGCTCTAGATTCCGAAGCAGATCCGAAAAGGTGCAGTCCGGAGCGACGTACCCTGGAAAGTCGACACCCAAATACAATGTACAGCCATTGCAACCTACCTCTTCACCACTCGCGACCCGTCCTACGACATTTGCCAGCAATGTAGCTCAGGCAATAGCACTAGGCCGGCCGTCTCTTACTATACTCCGGGCCTAGCGTTTCTAAATAGTGCTTACACTAACTGTTACTACTCTGGTTCCGGCTATACGTGCTCGTTCCGTCAAGGTTAGTTTTTTAAAAGTTTCCTAAATGTTTCTTTCACTAATGGCTCTAGATATCGTCAAAACAATTAAAGAGGAAGGCCTTAAGAACGACTATAAAGAGTACCCCGGTTTCAAAATGTCGATAGGTTAGTAGATGTTACAACAAGAGCTACGGGAACAGCTATAGATTATAGAGGATAAGATTGCTTCACGCAAGGAAAAGGAACTTCTGGCTATACCGGGCCGGAAGTCCAGCCCCCTGAAGAGACAGCGGAGATAGAATGTGTTTATCTATAGTTTTAAGCTAGGTAAGGGAAACAATGGACAAAGTCTGACAGAGGATGTTAATAGTAATACCAGGAACCTAATACGAAAACTCAGTACTATTTCCCGTTTGCTATTTCAATGTTTTCTTTATAAAACCCATGTTCCAAACCATAGTTATCCACTTTAATTTTTTTTAGCGCGGCCAAGAATCAGGAAACATAGGAGGCTGAATCCACTAAGCTAAGGATGTCCGTTTCTAAGTTTTTCCTTCTCGATGTTTCCACTCTTACGTGAATTTTTCTCTACTAAATTTTTTCCAGGCCTTTCCATTCTTACATCTTTCCCAAAATCATTATTCACTTAAGCTTAATTACGTTCGATCACGCTTGATCAGACGTCCTTACGTCCTGCTTTTCAGCATGCCGGGCCCTTTTTGCCCCGTCACTAGCAGACGACACTATCCGCCACACTCTCCCAGGTTCACGCCAATTTGCAGAAAATGCAAAGCCTAGCTTCTCCTATCTCTCAGTTCCGACGACGACTCGGATGACGGGACTCGAGCCCCTTCCAACGCAAATCCCGCTGCTTCCGCCAACACTGCACCTCTCCCTGAGACTATACCTCCCCCCGAAGCTACACCTTCTGCCGAAGCTCCCCCCCCTAGTGGTCGCGTCGACTCTACCTAGCCTATACCTTGTAATACAACTGCCTCTCGGCCCCTCCAAGCTGGGCAAGCCCTTACTAGGTTCAACAACGCGCGTGCCGTTGCACTTGTGCACCGAAACACGCCAACACCTAACGGCCAGCTACCTGAACCTATTCCTTCTCTTATCTCCGTTACCCTTGAGGTCTTCGTAGCTAATGTCGACGTTGTTACTATTAGGGGGTAGGAGACCCGTCGATAGACTGAAGTTAGCTCCATTAACTCTTGTCTCCTAGTCTAGATACCTCTCCGTTAAAACTTCTCTAACTACAAGCATATCATTCGGCATTTGCTCGACTATACTTGTCAAGCGAGGAAGTTTAACCCTACCGAGTTTCGGTTTGTAGGTAAACTCTCGGCTAGTAGGAACAAGAAGGTTATAGAGATGACGAGTCTTAACCCTAATAGGCCTGTTACATTTTACGACCTTGCTGTTACAACGACAAACAGGACCAAGGTAAAGATGAACGACCAGATCTCGCTCTACCTTTTAAAGGAAAAACTCTACTACCTTGAAAGGGAGAAGAGCAAGGATCCAGTTCCCGTGAAGCCAGCCAAGCGTCCCCGATCCAAGACGCAGTCAGGTTCGAAAGTAGCAAAGGGTTTTGGTGTCGTATCTAAGAAAGTCAAGGTGGAGAAAAAGGATAAGATAGAGAGAGGGGTCAAGGAGGAGTCTAAGACAGAGAGTAAGGAAGAGAGAGGGGTCAAGGAGGAGTCTAAGACGAGTGATGCAGAGAGCAGTAATTATAACCCTTTTGCTTCCCCTAAACCCCCAGTTAAGCAGGAAGATAAGGAAGAAGTAGATAATACCTTGTTGGGTAACGAGGAAGAGTTCCAAGGGCCTAATAAGGAGGAGTTCTAATAGCCTAACGAGGAAGAGTTCTAAGGGCCTAACAAGGAAGAGATTAAAGGGCCTGACGAGGAAACTTTGGACGAGGAGAGGGTTACTCGATCTACAACAAGCAAAAAGGTAAAGGACTAGTCGCATCTTAGACCCGCTATTGCAACTCGTCGTCGTTATTCCCGAAAATAGAGATTAGGATCCTTTGTACAATAAAGCTAGACAGGAAACTCTAGATCATCTCCACTCTCAAAATTTACATCCTCTCTATCTTAACCAGCCTCATTGTCATCATCTACAGCCCTATCCTCGTAGTCGGACTCAGGGCCCTCGTATTGTTCCATCGCCGCTGCAATATCTACCCCCTAAGCTTCTATATTCCTAGCAAAAGCTTTCCAGCCTCTAGTAGGACGCTCCAGAGTATACAGGACTGGATTAGCATTCGTACCCTAATGTTGCTTTAGCTCGTTCCGGAGGAAGAGGTATTAAAGAAGGAAGGGACTTTATATATTAGGCTAGATGTCTCCCTCGAAGCGCGACATAATATCCGTACAGAGGTCAAATATATCATGAGGGAGGAAGTCGTCCAAGTCGATCCCATCCAACTCCGCCAAACGGTTCAGCGACTCCTAACGTTCCATTAGTAACAGGATACTACAATCCATAGCAACTCCTTCCTAAGGAGAGAAATACATCTGGGTTGGGATTCTAGAATGAACATATGGTCTGTTTGATTGGCGATAGATAGTATACGAGTTCCATTGGTTCACAAAGGTCGTGACTTCCTAACGGATCTAAGGCATGTAAGTAAAAAGCAGTGCGATACGGTCCGACAGCTGCTCATCACTCTATACGCCAGTCTTTTCGAGGTTGGTGAAGAGGGTCTAGGTATTGGTCAACGAAATGGATCATCCTTGATTAGGTTCAATCATCCTTGATTGGATAAGGCAGGGCAAAACTTACTCGCCAAAAGCCTGTCCTGGCCTTGCATAGATAACACCACCAGGACTCGATTCGCTAGTTCTTAGTGCTCTTCCTATAGCCCTAGCAGTCCTTGAACCGGAATAGCCTCTCCTGTCTATACAGAGGTGCGTTAGGGTCCAGGGCATCGATGTTAACAAGGAGATCAGCCTGTCCTTCACCCCTAGGCATATACCACTCAATGTAGCCGTTATGGCTTCGCCGAGGTCGAAGTCGCCGATGTTTCTCTATCCCTATCGAGAGCCAATAATGTGCACTCGCGGTAAGCACCGTCTCCTTCCCCCGGTCGGAACGAACAACCATAGGGATAACCCCATAGTCCTTGGTGATCCTAAGGTACTAGGCAAAGATCGAGCGTTCCGTAAGGGCAGAGATCCTAATGTAGCACCAGGGAATATAGCGAGAGTATACGTCGATGCTACTGTAGATCTCGAAGCCAAAGCGCTAAAGCTTGCAGTAGGCGTCGATGGACCAGGTGTAATTCGGACCAGGGAGGGTGAAACCCCCTCTCTTTGCCTGGACTCTATCCAATCGTTCCTGGACCTCTCTTGGGAACTCTTCCGTAAGGATCTGGCGAATCGTATGCTATAGGATGTTAATCCGGCCAAGTTGGTGTACGTGCTGCCAAGCTGCCCGATACCCAAGCCGTGGGAAAAGGATGGATGAGGTCGTCGATAACTTGATGAATGCGAGTACCTCTTCTTTGCGTTCAGCCACGTCGCTAGCTTTCAAGTGCCGAAAGATCCTAATTTTTTGACGGAGTGCTGTCACCCCTCTTTCGGATACAATGAAGCTAGATACTTTAAGATGCTTGTAGAGCTAGGCGTCGGTTAGGCAGGTCGCCCAATACTTATCTTCTAGACTCTCACGTAACCTATCGGTATCCAATATCTTGGTTTGGTTGATTGGCACCTCTGACTACTAGAGCTATTGGAAAAGCGAAGTTCGGCTTACCGAAAAGGAATGAATGTCTTTTAAGTCTCGGAGGATTTGCTTAATAGAAACCTTCTAAGAGTATCGAGATAAAATAAAGTCTCGAAAGGGCTTAAGGTCCTTGCTTAGGCGTGCTATCCTAGAGTGATAAAGAGTTAAGGATAAAAAAAAAAAAGGGGGTAAGGGGCAAGGAGAAGGAAATAAAATATTACTTTTTGGCTAAACTTTGGGATAATAACTCTATTTGTCCAGGTGTCGTCCTAAATGCCTATAACAAATCCCGAAAACAACATGCAACTTTTAAAAATACCAAATATTCTAGCCTATTAACCTTAGCGTTATGTATGCTCCTCTACTATAGCCTCCCTAAGGCAATCCCGCAGCATCGTGGCCCAAACCTCGAGCTCCCGTGTCGACGCAACCTGACAGATCCCACTTGTTAAGAGCGGTGGCTTCCCTTTAGCTTTCCGTTTCTCCTTCGATTCTTAGATCTCAAGGTCTGAAATCATTAGTAAATACGAAACAATTTAGAAACATTCAGAAAACATACCAAGACAGAGCGAGCATTTAGTACCGCGACCAGAGTAAAGACAGTTAGTGCATGTACCTTTCCTAAACTTAATATCCGGCTAAAAACAACAATCGGCCGGGCCTTTGCTCTTAGTTAAAGCGCATTGCTTATAGAGCGTCTCGGCGTTAATAGGCTTAGTAAAGAGGAGGAGCGCAAAGGACTTAGCACGCGGCTAGGTGTCGATCTTAAAGGGAGCGTCCTTGAGTTCTCCATTAACCCGGATCTAACGCGGAATGAAGAGCTAACACAGGTCCTGGGAAATTGATCAGTATAAAGAAGAATTTTTAAAATTAAATCTAGGTGTCTTACCGCAACGGCTTCTATTAGCTTATGAACTTCATTAAAGCGGGTTGCTTGCAGCTTGTCGACAATCTATTCTATCTACTGCTTGTCACCTACGCAGTCTTGAAATTTTATAGGGACAGTAAGGCCATTGTTAGAAGAGACATCATTGTCGGAATCGTTATTATGATTGTCCATTATGAAATTCGATTTGAATTGTCGGTACACTGGCAAGACAGGTGCGCCTAAAAAAAAATGTTAGCGACAAGCTAATCGGTACAATCAAGGATGATCTAACGGAATGAAGCTTAATTCGGGAGTTATGGCGTAATGTTGCTAATAGCGATCAGGTTTCGGTTATTGCATGTAAAATGGGACAATCGTTGAATGCAAAGATGGGTGGAGGTTTGTTAATGCGACGGCGGGGTAAGCGAATTGAATTTTGGGTTTTGGGACTCATGTAGACTTGACGCTCCGTAGACAGCCCCCTGTAAGCGGGGCAACTTGCAGCGGCGCATAGCGCACTGTATGCAGGCTGCGCCCCTGGGCGGCAACCACGGAGCACGCGAGTCTTCGCTGCGGCTCTTCGGGAGCGGAGTGCAATATCCATATATCTACGGAATACTTAACTTCACCTTGTCCAACACAGTGCCCGAGGTGCCATGACTCGCATCACTGCAACGACTGGCCTCGGATTCATCAGTTCATCATTTCCCACTAGTCTGGCTTCTGTATGCCCCTGCTGCCCGTCCCTATCCCCCCCCCCCCC
>MU853423.1:495664-537635 GCA_033297235.1 Trichocladium antarcticum
TCGCCCATCTGCAAGGCTGTCTGTCCTGTAGATTCCAATCGAGAGTCAAGTCAAAGGCTTGCGAGCTGGCAACCTTAGCCAAGCTCGTCGAAATCGTCTTCCTCCAGGACCTTGACCCTCTGCCGCTTCCTAGTTTTCCGAACGACCTTCTTTGGGGTGGTCGAGGGGGTTGTGTCCGAGGAACCTGTGGGAGAGTTTTTCGACCAAGTCCTTGCCGACTCCTCCGGTGTCTCAAGCTCCACAGGATCAATCCCGTCCCATCCTTCACCTGCAGTCTTTGCAACCAAGTACGGATTAATGCCGGCCTTGAACCATCTCTCACCCCGCGTGGTGCTTCTTGTACCACCCTCCAAGGCTGAAAGAGCCGCTCGGGTTGTACGCATACGCTTCGATCCTTGCGCTCCCTTGCCGCCCTTGCCGCCCTCGCTCACCAGGCTACTCATTTTGAGTCGCTGCTTTTGTAGACGCGAGTCGTAGGCCACAATGCTGCGAACGTACGGTGCTACATCGAGGCTGATAAGCTTCAGCGTCCGGTCAAAGACCGATGGTTCGAGGTATGACGCTGGCTGCGGTGATGAGGTTTCGGGAGCCGCGATTGGGTCGAAAGCCAAGGCAAAGTCTACGCGGTTCACTGCCCAAGTCCCCGGGAGTGTGGATGTGAATGTTGCTTGGAGGTAGCGAATGGCCTCAGTTTCGTCCAGGGAGGAGAAAACAGCAGCAGGGCGGTTCTGGAGCTTTTCTGTGTGTAGCTGCCATGAGGATTGGGTGTAGGACTTGATCGCCGAGGAAATGGACGTCGCCAAAGAGTCGTATTTTGTGACCAAAGGGGTGTCAAGATACGTGAGCCCAAGAACAAAGTCGTCACGGATCTTGGCGGGTGGTTCTGGCTGAGTGGCGTCAATCGCTTCCTAAACGTGACCGCTGTGGTTAGCCTTGGCACATTCTCTCAGATTTGGGTGGCTCACCTCTTTGAACACGGCAAACGACTTGTTGGAGTATATGTCTGCCGTGCTCATTCCCCCAGCCAGGTCATCATAGGCCTCCAAAACACCCAGCCGGTCAGCGGGAGTGGCGACCGTTGGCGATATATCCTCCGCCCATGCCGTGAGCCCAATCGAATGCTGCCACTCGCCAACATCAACCCCCCACGACTTCCAACCTTGATCGAGAATGTCATCTTCAACAAGCCTCGGGGTGAGCTTGGGGTCAGCAACAGTATCCCTTGTCAGCAGGTTCATTCCCGGCTGGTAAGTCCCTTGGCTAATGACCCTGACGATCTCCTTGTTTTCGTCAAGATCAACTCCCTTTGGCCAGCGGGGATAGAACCAGTCAAAGCCGCCCCGTCGATCACCCACTCCCATCTGGCACCAGTACTGCAAATCCATTGTTGCAGCACGGAGGTCACCGTTGCGGGAATCGTAGAGCTGCTCCACAGACTGCCGCGTCAGCGCGTGCCCTTCGTTTGCAGCAATAAGAACCAAACGATCCACCGCAAGATCTCTTGGTGACGGGCTGAGTCGAAAGATGCCGTGAAGCCTCAGAGTGTGCAGAGGAACAAGGGTCTCGTCGTTGCACGTCATGATGAACGGCCGTTTTGACTGCGCAATGAGGGCGACGACTGTCGTCCAGAATTGCTTGTCCTCGTCGTACAAAATGTCGATTTCTTCCAGAAGGATCAACGACTGTTTCTGCGACTTGGCCGGTTCCTTCTTGATGACCTCGTTTTGCACACCCCGGACCGCGGGTTTTGCTGGCTGCTTCGGCTTCGGCTTCGGCTTCGGCTTCGCCCCAGCCGGTTTGGGCTTGAAAAAAGCACCCATGGTTGACTGCTTGCCTGACTTGATGTCTTTGGCCACTTCATCTTCGGCATCCGAGTCTTGGTCGTCCGGCTTGCTGGCAGACTGATGCTGAACGTGATGATTCCTTGTCATGTCACCGATCTTCTCCAAGACGTCTTTGCCACTCCGTCGACTGCTCGGGTTGATCTCGAAGATCTCAAAGTCCAACTCTTTGGCAACAGCGTACACGGCAGCGGTTTTGCCACACCCATGCGGGCCACTAATGATCAGTGTGTTTGCGGTCTTGTCGTAATCCTTGCCTTTGGACAAACTGCCGGACCTGACCACTGTCTTTCTAAGGATACCTCGGCTTCCACTAGGCGCCCAGTTTTCTTCCTCATCTGACAACTCATGCAGCTCGTAGTCTTCGTCTTCACTAGAGACAATGAATCCATCGAGCCTTTTTCTTCTCTTCTTCCTGCCAGCGCCCTTTGCCTTTAATCCGGGCTTGGACTTTTCAGCTTCATTTGAGCCTGTGTCCACTGTCTGGACCATCAGCGCTTGAAGCCAATCCTTCAAGAGGAATGCTTCTCGGCCATACTGAAGGACCTCGACAGCACTCGTCGGGGCGTATTTTTGAACCCAGTTGGCTGTCTCACATTGCGACCTGTCGAATGCCGATAGCGAGGAGGAGATGGAACCAAAAAGACGAGCGAGTTCAGGCGGGGCTTGAATGCTACCCCCATCGCCCGCGGTAGGCTCTTTGCGGGGCGCCAACTTTTTAGTAGGGGTGGAGGGATGAAAAGTCCTGAGCTCGGGGATGATCCGGGCCTGAAGTTTTCGTCCACTTTCGAAGTGCTTCTGCGGAAGTCGAAGCTCAGGGGGTGGTGGGGTGAGCTCGTCTGTATTGATGCTCCGTACAGCGGCGGCCATGGCTTGAATTTCCATGGACTGCGTAACGATCCCGACGATGGATTCTTCAGATGAGATGTTCACCATCTTTCCCTTGGATTTCTGAGAGGGGAAAGGCAGTGGCCCATCATCCATGTCAACCGTCTCGCATCCATCCCCTCGCACATGTGCCGTGCCTTGCCATGGCCATGCGGGCAATTTGGCTCCAGGAAATTTCAGCCCAGAGTTTTTGACGCCGAATTGTGGAATCGGCATCCTTGCGGCCGGGGCAACACGGGGTTTTCGAGGGGTGCAGGGCGTTGAGCCGAGCTGCTTTATTTGAACTTGATCTGGAGATGGGTCGGGCTTTTTGAGGCTGTACTCTTGAACAGCTGATTCGCCCGTCTTAGTTTGGCCTGAGAAAAATGGATGGGTGGATTTGGAAGAGCCTGCCGCAATGGGCTTGCGGGTTCTGGAGGGACGAGTCTTGCCGCTGGAAGGGGGCGACCGTTCGGAATCTGCTACCGAGCCCGGGGCTTGACTGCCGATGATGGCATCGATCAACTCGCCTATCCTGGTACGGGAATTTGCATCGTTGCCATAGGCGATGTGCACAACTTTTGTTGCTGGCTTTCTGCCTCGTCGTGGGCGCGTTTTCTTCTCGCTGGCAGGAGCCTCGCCTTCGACAGCCTTGGCCTCTTTGGACTTTGGGGGTGAGCCGATTGTTCCGGTCTTTGGGTTGAACTTCAATAGCTTTTTCGGTTTTGCGAGGTTGCTGGCGGCTGCTGGCGATGTTTGTGCAGGTTTGGAGGGGCAGTCGTCGCTTTTGAGTTGTTCACTTCTGGGGGTTTCGGCTCCGGGCCCACCAGCGGGAAGATCGTGATTGCCTTGTGTTTCTTGGTGGGCGGTTGAGAGAAGCTCCTCTTCCTGTGCAGAAGTAACGGAGTCCAATCCATTGGCGCCGTCGTTCGGTTTATCCAGAGCGTTCTTGTTGTCCTTCCCCATTTTCACAAAGTGGTTCGCTATGCCTCCCCCACCTGAGTTTCTCGCGCGCTTCCTCGGCTGTGGTTTCTTCTGCGCCTCGTCACCGACGAGCTCTTGGTCTGCCTTGCGCCGCCTACTGGGCCGGTTGGCCGGTTGCTCTGCGACATCATCTTCCAGCTTGCCACGTGCCGCTGTGTCGGGTAGCAAGACGGGTTCATCGCCTGATGCCAAATTACCATTCACCTGGAGCTTGTTTTTTGTCGATACCGACGGGCGATTCGGGGCAAAGAATGGGTGTAATGGTTGTCGGGGCGTGGAGTCGGTCGGAAGGGGGTTCTCGGCCATCGTGAGGACCTCTACGGGACCCATGAATGGCGGTAGAGCCCTGCATTTGCGAACAATATTAGCTTTGGTTAAATGGCGAGATTCGACGGGCGCAAAGATGTCACTGTAAAAATTGAATAAGAAGGTGTCACCTACAGCAAAGGCGCGGCTGTGTCAGAGAGCGCCCTAGGAGAAGCAATGAAAACGGTTGTGAGTTATCATGCTGGAGAAAAGACCGGCGTGGTTGGAAAAAGTAATGGATCAAGTCAGAGGGGAGGTGGGAAGTTAGGCTGAGAAATGGAAAGTGCATGGCAGTTCTGTTAGTGCCATCATCGAGGTTCAGACTTGGATCGCGTCTTGCAATGCTCCTTGCTGCGGCACGCGTTGACCCGCGTCGCGCCTGCCTGCCGGGAATTGAATTGAGAACTGGCGCGCACGAACCCGCACGAACCCCTGCTAGGTCCAGTTGGCGGGGCTGGCAAAGCTGATTGGATCAAAGATGCGCCGGCTCTCCGATAAGACAGGCCTGTTTTGGTATCTGGAAGGACCCACCCAATTTTTTCTGGTGGAGCAGCTGCTTTTTTTTGCCCAGCGAGCGAAGCTTCACCAGAATCGCGACGCCTTGATTCTGACAACCTACGGCTGGTCGGTACACAGCCACTTCATACTCGAAAATGGCTGCCAAGCTTCAGATACATACGCCGTATGTGCTGCAAACACTGCCCCGCCCACTCGACAACCCAGACGGACCCGGGCGCTATCTCGCTGGGGAGGTTTTCGGCCAAAAGCAGGGCTTCAAGCGCAGGAAGAGGACCGAAGTTTCGGTCGCAATTGACGGCGTTGCGGTCTACTTATATGATGTTAGGCTCCCGGACTTCCCTTATTGCTTTTCAAACTGACTTTTCCTAGATTCTCTCGTCTCAAGCCGTGACCTCTTACCTCGTCTCCCCGCAGTCGGCCTTCACCTGCCCGCCGTACTCACTGCGCTGGCGCTCCGCCTCGTCCAAGACCGCTACCCGCTACACCTATGTCTCGGTCTCAACCAACGACTCCACGTCGTCGAAGCGCGAGATTAGGTTGTTCAGGGAGGAGACGACTGGATCGGGAACCACGACAGTGACTCCTGTCTCTCACACCATTCGGTGCGATGCGCCTATCGTCAACATCTTCGCCAGCTCCCTCCATAATCCCAAGACCAATTTGCCGAGCGAGGAGACTCCCAATCATGATCTGGTTGCTGTCACCGCTGATGGCACAATTTTCTGCCTAAACGGAGAGACACTGGAGGAGAGATGGCAGGTCTCGCCGGCCGCCCTCTCCAAGGAACTTCTGTCGGGCTCGAGAGCGGCTCTTCACATTGACTTTGTTCAGTCGACATTGGCAGCGGACGTCATTGATGGCATGTTTGGCGGCAAGAACGAGCTCTTCGGTGTCTTTCAAGAAAAGATCCACCGTGACGGTTTCAACCCGGACTTTCTCATCGTCATCACGTCGCAGACATCCACCCAATCAACCGCGCCCCGGCATCTGCATATCCTCGCCTTGCCATCAGAGAGAGACATACGGCAGACGAATAAGGAGAACATCATCTCAGTATTTGTCGCCCCTCTGTCAGCTGAAGGGGATTCCACCAGGTTCCAGCTGGATATCAGATCGGGCACGCTGCAGGCGCTCTCTGGAGGGGCAATCACCACCTATGCATTCAGCAATGGCATTCCCCGGCTCGAGAACAAGCTACGAGTTCCCGGGTTAACCTCCTTCCTTCGGTTATCCAAGACATCGGTGCTCACTTCAGCCCCGGATTCCTTTTCGGTCTACAACCCCATTTATCGTTCGCTCCAGGCCACTACTGCTGTTGAGTCAACCGCAGAAAATATCGGCACTTGCGAATTCGTCACCTTCCTCGCGAGCCGGGAGATTGCTGTCGGGCTGCGTGGGGCAAATCTCATGGCGGTTCAGATTGAAGCGCCCAAAAACCGGAATGCCAAGCGGCGCGCGGAGGGCTTGCTGACCGACGCGATCCGTCGCGGTATCTCCCGGGACCACGCCTGCCAGAAGCGAATCAGAGGAGAGTATCCTCCCTCCGCCGTCCTGGCGGGGTCTCCGCCCGGCTCGCTCTCCGACCCATCTTGGGCGGAATGGCAGAGCAAGGCGGCGCAGGCGGACGAGCTTCTTCGTATCGACGATCTCCGTTCTTGGGAAGAACTTCTCGCAGAGGTCTTCAAGATCCCAACCAAGCCAAGCGGGACCGAGGCCGAGAAGGAGAGCGCCACAAATGGAACCGGCTCTCCCGGTAACCTTTTGGAGTGGGTCTGGCCGTCTTCTAGGGCTGAGTATCCTCGTGTCGACAGACGCTGGGTATTCTATGCCATCAGCAAGGTTCTCGCCTGGGGCGAAGGAGGCCATGACTCGAAGACATACCAGCTGGTATGTCGGCTTCCGGAAAGCAGTCTTCTCAACTACCTTGTTGACGCCGGACACCTGGTGACATCAAACATCAAATCGGCGTTCAAAGACGAAATTCGGGAGGTGGACGATGTTGAGGACCTGATTGGTGAACAAGTTCCTGTCCTTTTGGCTCAAGTGGATCCGACCATGGAGCTCCTTCTCGGCTACCTTTCCGGAACCCAGCTTGGTTCGACAGAACTGGTGTCTTCTATCAAGCTCTTGCTGCGCAGCCTCGGCTTGTTTGGGGATTCTTCCAAGACCCATGAGTTGCGGATCAAGGAGGCCGGCGAGCCAGCCCAGGACCAGGAGAACGAGGCGATCAACATGGAACTCGACCAGGCAGAGGAGGAATTGCAAATCACGGAACACCATCTGGGCGGCCACCGGGCTCGGGGCTTGGGTGTGGCTTTCGGTAAGCTGGCGGCTTGCCCATCCGTTGCGACCGTTCAAAGCCTGCGGCGCCTTTTCAAGCCCGAGGAGATAATTGGACTGATGAATGTCCTGCGTGCTGAGCTCATCAAGAACGGCTGGACTACGCGATACCTCGACAAGGCAGGTGCCGACCAAGATGCCATTGAGGCCCCGCCCGACGGCAGCATTCAGCTCATCGCAGATCTGATGTCTCGGTGCATCGACTCGGTGGGCTTGGGCGGCTGGATGGCCTCTGATACCATGCTTGCGAGCTCGGGCAGCCAAGAAGACTCGACGGACTTCTTTAGCCAGTTCCAGGCCGAGGTTAGCGTGGCGTTGGAAGGCATCATGGAGGCAGTGCGCCTCCAGGGCGCCCTGGCCGAGGCGGTCAACTACGCAAAGAAGGCTAGGAAAGCCCTTGCGGATTCGGCGAAGGGGCGCGCAATGTCGTTGCAAATGACGGAAGAACTGCCGCTCGGCCTCAAGACCGACAGCAAGATTTCTCAGGAGAGAGTGAGGTCGGGGGGCGAAATCGTTCCGCGGAGCAGCAGACAAATCGGGCACTTCGCCAGCAAGAAGCGGGGCATCTACTCGGTGCATCGGATATCCGAGGAGACGCTGCTGGGCGGTGCTGGTGCCACTGTGGTCCAGGAGGCGGCGCGGTGAGCCTGCATCTCCAGGCTGTTGGAACTCGGATATCAATTCGGGGGTTGAGGCGCTTTTCTATCTTCAAAGTAGGACAGAAAGCAAGATTATACCATCTGAAAAGACTACCCAATACCATTTCGTGCAAGTAACGCCAGCGTCTGACAACTACAGCCCCTGGCCCAAATATCCAGCCGAGCAGGACATGGAGGCCATCACCGGTAATACTGGTCATACTCCCCGTCATACCTCCCTTTCCCCCCATCAGCACCAAAGTTAGCCCGCCTTGACCGCGTTGGGACATCCCGGTAGACATAGACAACTTCTTCCAGGCGCTCATCATCATAGCACTCCCGCTGGGACAGGCCAGAATCCGCGAGCCGCGACGCAGTCCCAGATCCCGCCGCCGCCGACCGACGCGGCTCGATGAGACAATACCGCGAGCCAGTCGAGGCGGCCGTTGGCCGGCTGGCCGAAACCCGCTCTTCTTCCAGCAGATAATAACGAGGCGCGGCGGCAGATGGCCGGTGGTGGTGGTGGCGCTCGCGGCTGGTGCTGCGCGTGGTGGTGCTGGTGGTTCGCTGGTATGTGGCCACCGCGTCGCTGTGTCGATCCGGTCTGCGGCTGCGGCTGCGGCTGGGGGAGGGGTCTCGCGCCCAGCCCCGTTCTCTGAGGTTGCGGTCGTTGCACGGGGGTGGGTGATTCTCTTTCTGTCCCCCCCTTCGTCCTCGATCGTGGCAGGAATCGTCGTGCCGCCGCTCGTGCTCGCCGTGGGCGTGGGTGCCGTGGAGATGGTACTCCCGGCTGTCGCGGCTGCTGCTTCGTCCGCGGCGGGCGGCCTTCTCTGCCTGGCGGCGCTCTTTGGCCCGCAAAGCCCACTTGGACAGCTCCCAGTCCTCCTTCTCGCCGTGGGGATAGCCCTTGGGCCAGTACTTGTGGGCGAGCAGGGAGGCTGCTGCGATGGAGCCGAGGAAGACATAGGGGGCTTTGTGGTGGGAGTGTTCTTCGCCGCTGGTGGTGCCGTGTTTGGATGGCTTGCTGTGGCTGCTGCGGCTGCTCCGGCTGCTCCGGCTGCTGGCTGAGGAGGACGGGGTGCATGAGTTTGAGCGGGAGAGAGATGGGAAGGACGAGGATGAACTGATGGGTGTTTGCGGGGGCGTGTGATAGGTAGGCATTGTTGCGGTGTTGGAAGACGCCAATAGGTACCAAAGGACGCAGGTGACTGAACTGAGTGGTTTGGCTGCTTTGAATCGGCAACACTATGTGCCAATTCCTTGCCGCGGGAGCAGATAGAAAGGCAGCTCTCAAGCTCACAGCTTGTGGGTTTTCGGCGAAGGCGTGTAAGAGAGCTTCAACAGGCAGCAAAAACTCCCAAGATTTGCATCTTGGGGGGGGAGGAAAGGAACAGAGGAGAAGGGAGGGTGGTTGTGTCTTGTGTGGTCTGCCACAAATGGGTCGCCTGGATGGGTGTGTTCTGGAACAGGTCGAGGCAGAGGTCGGCCCTGTCTTCGGGCCGCGCCATGAAACCGGGCAACTCGGCCTGTGTTCTCTTTAAAATAGCAGCAGTGAGACGCTTGTCTGACCACCTGTATCCAATACATTGAGGTGCGAGCACTTCCTGCAAAGAACGTGAAACGGAACAATGGAATGGCAACTCCTGATTGACCACTCGGGCACGAATGGATTGTTGGCGAAACCCACACATTTGCGTCAGCACAATCCGTTTTGCAGAGAATAAGAAACGGGCAGGATGAGGCAGACCGCTCGAATGATGGTGATGATTTGGATCGACGGGAAGCCTCGAAGTTCACCCCACTGCAAGACGTCGGGGCGGGGTTGGACGATCTCGATCATGTAGCCAAGCCTTGGTCTTGGGGCTGCTAATCAGCGGGGCGACAACATCACAAGATCCGCAATGTGATGTCTGAGAGCAAAAGCGTCGACCGGATGGTAGTACAACAGCCGAATAACCTGTGGTAAACGCCCTTGGTCTGTCTCTTCTTCACATCCCAAGATGAACCTGAGAATGCAACGAGGAGGGAAAGGCTTTCGCGTCGCCTGGAAACAGTGTAAGACCAGGGACACAGTGGAGGCCCACCATGGGACAAGCCCAGGGGGAGGACCACCAAGCGGCAAAAATTGGGATAATCACGATTCTACTCCGTAGAGCAGTTTCAGAGATTAAACTGAAAAGAACAGATACTACACTTGATCTAAGCCAAAAGGCAAAGAGAGCTGAGGAGGGAAAAGAAAGACGGGGGAGGAAGGGTCGAGGCAAGAATTAATTTATAAGGAAAGGGACATGGTCTGTGCACGTCTGCGAAATGCGGGAAAGCGCAAGCCCTGCACTCCAACTCCGTCGGGCAATCAACTTGCCTCTTTGCTACCCGTGAGTCAAGTCCGCATTAAGTTCCGCTGCCGTCCCAAATCCCGATGGATACAACTGACAGTCGGGACAGTCAATTGACAATATCCGGGATGCCCTGTCCTAAATCCCGATGGACGCGACAGTCGGGACCGTCGATTGGCAATATCCGGGATTGCCTGTCGGCAAACGCCAGTGCACTGCCTAGCCACTTCCCGACCCCGCCGACTCGAGACGCTCAAAGCCTGACAATCGGAATCTCGGAATTTTTGCAGCATTTGCCCCCGGAAGTCAGCAGAATGGATGCACTGCTGCTAGCCCGCAGAGCTGCGAGGGCAGAAAGCCTCGGCCAGTCATCGTGTGAAAGCCGGACTCCACCCGTTGCTGCTATCCAATCCCGGCATCATGACGCCGAAGCATGATCCGCAGGGTTCCAAGGCCAAGCTTCCCTTTTCTGGCATCTCAAATGTCCATCGGCCTTCCCGAACTCCATGTCTTCCGGGGACACGATGCGGCATCAGACACCCTTCCCACTCACATAGAGAATCAATCATATATTATTCGGCGCTCAGTGTGAGCACTTCGGTTGGATTCAGCCATCATGGCGCACGCAAGACCAGAACCCGCGCCTCCGCACCAACCGGGAGAAGAAGACATGGCGTACCAGGAACTCAACGGGCAACCGAGCAGTGTTCCTGACCCAAGACGAAACACCATGAACGGCACCGGAGAGGGTGATGCAGAAGGGAGTCGTGGTGCGCCGGGGGCGCAGAAGAAGCCGAACCGGCTGGCTGCCTTGTTTGACAAGCTGGGACTTGACGCACCCACTCTGATCGTCATGTTCAAGTAAGCATACCATACCCGTACAACTGGAATGCGGTCTGCCAACACCAAGAATAGTTGCTAACCACCGGACACCCCCATCAGAGGTTCTCTTGTAAGCCACAAATTGGATCCCCTCTTCTCCCGAACCCCCTTTCTCCTCCCCCCAAAAACACCCCAGACAGGAGCCTAACCGCTGACATTCTTGTCAAGCCCCCAACCATAGGGATTGCCATGTGCCAGGCGCCCGTAGTCGCCAAATACTTCGCCACCTTGGGCTACCTCGTTGCCATCATCTCAGTACTCGCCATGGCGATTCTTCCCAGGGGCAAGTTCCTCATGAACTTGTTTCTCAACGCCGTGGCCATCTGCATTGGCTCAGCCATATCCATGCTTGCGCTCTGGTCCGCCATCCAGGCTCGCCACAATACCACACCGCCAGGGACCCAACCCTCCGCACTGCCGACATACAACTCAAGCCAGTCGGCCGTGTGCGGGGTGTGGCTGTTTGCCAACATCTGGTTTTGCAATGCCGTGCGCGCCAAGTTGCCCGCCTTCAATCTCCCTGTCATCACCTACAGCATCCTGGTCAACATATCGGCCACCTTTGGGCCTTCCATGACGAGTGTGGCCTATGCTCGAGTCTTTGTCCAGGAGTTGCTGACGGCCATGCTGACGGCCCTCGCCCTGGCTCTCGGGGTCAATCTCCTCGTCATCCCCATCAGCAGCCGCCTGGTCGTGTTCAAGGAATTCGCCGGCGGCATCGGACTCCTCAGAAACCTGGTCTCGCTGCAGAAAGCCTACCTCGCGAGCCTTGAGTCGGACAGCTTGTTTGCCGTCACCACCCGGACTGAAACGTTTCTTGCAAAGGGAGAAGGGGGGACACTGCACGACGACGACGAACCTCGATTAGCCAAGAAGGCGGAAGCCGCGAAAGCCTTGCAGGACGGAGGCGCCAAGCTCCGGGAGCTTGTTGGTAAACTACATGTCGACCTTCCCTTCGCCAAACGCGACATTGCCTGGGGAAAATTGGACGCCAAGGACCTGAGCGATATGTTCAAGCTGTTCCGCAATGTTCACATCCCCGTGTACGGTCCCTGGCTCAACTCCCTTCCAACCCCCTTGAGCCCCGGTTGCTGACTTGCGATACACAGGCTCGGGATGAATACCATCATCGACATCTTCAAGCGGTTCGCCGAGCGCCCCGAGTGGGAGGGTGCCGACGATGCGCCCAAGGAAGTTGTTGCCGAGAAGGACATTGAGAGGCACGTGTGGAACGAGGTCATGAAACAGGTGCAAGAGCCGTTTGAGATCTTGTCCGAAGCCGTTGACCTGGGCCTTGAGCATGTTGGCATGTGCTTGGAGCTCATTCCAAGACCCAAGACGAAGGCCTCGGCCAGATCAGAGAAGTCGCCGTCCGGGCCTTCCGAAATTGACGTCGAGGCTGGGGAAGAACCGAAGCCTGGTGACCCCGGGTTTGCCAAAATCATCGACGAGAAGATCCAGGCCTTCTACGCCCGAAAGGGCGAGCTGCTAAAAACTTGGGTCCAAGAAAGGGGCATCAATCTCGATGATCGGGGTGCCGAGCACGCCACGTTCCGGAGCGAGCGCGATCAAATACAGCTCTACATCATCCTCTACATGGAGAACCTGATGCACGCGTCGGGCCAGGCAGTCCAAGACCTCGTCGACTTTGCCGATGGCAAGGTCGAGGACGGTACCATGTCCAAGAAACGGCTGATCACCCCCTCGATCCGCCGTTTGCGAAAGTGGTTCCTGGCTGTCCTAAGTAACGAGGATGCCTCGGCCGAACAGTCGCCCGACATCATGGAGAACAGCGCCAACATTGTCTACTTTGGTGATGGGTATAACCGAAAAAAGGATCCCGAGCATCTGGAACCCGCGACGGCGTGGGAGCGCTTCGGCAATCGGCTGCGGAAGGTGTCCGAATTCCTCGGGTCAGAAGAGTCCGCCTTTGGCTTCAGAGTTGCCTGTGCGACCATGAGTATTGGCATCGTTGCGTTCTTGGAGTCTACCCAGCGGTTCTTCATGGAGCAGCGGCTCGTGTGGGCAATGATCATTATCGCTATTGGTATTATTCGCCCCTTTCCCTTCCTCTTCCCCTTGTTCCTTGCCTATTCCTTTTCTCGCCTCTCCTCGATCTCGATAGCCCCTACATCTTCTATCGGGGACACTGCTGACGGGGTACTACTTAGGAATGACAATGAGTAGGTGCATCAACTCCCAAGTCCTTCGGTGCCAATGCTAACCGCAGTCAACAGCTTCGGGCCAGTCCGTTTTTGGCTTCCTTTGCAGAGTCGGGGGTACCGTCGTAGCCATGGTTCTCTCCCTCATCATCTGGTACATTGTTAATGGCCAGGTCGCCGGAGTCATCGTCTTCCTCTGGTTCTCCATATTCATCAACTTCTACTTCTTCATGAAGTTCCCGCGGCTCCTCCCGGCGATTATGATATCGATTATCACGCAGGTCCTCATCATCGGTTACGAACTCCAAGTCATTGTAATTGGCCGGGAAGCTTCGGAGCGGACGGGCCAGCCGTTCTACCCGTATGTGCTGTCCTCAAATGGAACTGTCGACAGCTGATCAACTAACCGATATTCGCAGAACATATCTGTTGGCCCCGTACCGGGTTGCCTGCGTGGCGGGCGGCAGCCTCGTCGCCTTTATCTGGACCATCTTTCCGTCACCCCTGACGGATCGAACTTGGCTGCGGCGCGATCTCTCGGCAACCCTATACCTTCTCGCCAACTACTTCGGCGTCATCACCTCGACCCTCAGGTCGAGCGTCCACGGCACAGCAGGCAACGTCAACGTTCCCGGCACCCCGGCCCACCACTTGTTCAAAACGGCTCGCAAGATCTTCGGCAAGGTCATGGTGCTGATCCCGTCCATGTCGCAACACTCGGACTGGCAGAAGTGGGAGCCCACCATCGGCGGCAAGTTCCCGCGTGAAGCCTACGACGACATCATCATGCGCAGTACCCGCATCATGTCCTACCTGACGCTCACAAACTACACCCTGATGCGCCCGACCCACGTGCGCTCCAACGGCAAGCACGACGACACTGACGGGCGGCGGTCCCGCCGCTCCGGCTTCCACAGCGCCGCCCCCTCGCTCCACTCCCGCGGCCCCTCCATCTCGAGCGAAAACGGCGAATGGGTCGGGGCGCTGTCCGATGTCCTCGAGATCCTCAAACCAACCCACCACACCATCCTCTCCACCCTCACCCTCCTCTCCAACTCCCTCCTCTCCGGCCAGCGCCTCCCGCCCTTCCTCCCCCTGCCGCGGCCGTACGAGATGACGCGCCAGCTCATGCACATGGCCCAGGGCCCAAACACACCCGGCGCCGCAACCCCCAGCGACGATGACGACGACGACGACGACGACGATGATGAGATGGGCGCTCCCATCCGCATGGTCAACACGCGCACGTGCTGCGAAGACCCCCCCCGCCGACGCGAGCACCTCCGCCGACGCGACCGCCGGAGGGATGCTGCGATCGCGAACCTCCTGGGCCCGCGGAATGTCGAGCAGCCCGGGTATGCCGAGTTTGCGGTGCTGCAGGTGTGCACGACGTTGGTGTGCGACGATCTCGAGGGGCTGATGCGCTCTGTGAGCGGGCTGGTTGGCGTGGTGGACTTCAGTTTCCGGATGGGCGGGAGTGAGTCGAGTTTGGATTTGGGTTCGGGGGCGGCGGCGGCGGCGGCGGCGGCGGCGGGAGCGGGGGGTATGAAGAAGCGGGGGAAGAGGGATTAAGGTGGGAGATGATAATAGTGTGGGGGATGGGCCGTCAGTTTGCGGAATTTGATGGTAGCCCAGTCTCGAGAAGTTTTGGGCCGCTAGGTTTTGGGATATATATATCATATTGTAATCGTGGTTGGTTGGATAATAGATTGAAGGTAGTTGGGCGAGAGGGAAAAAAGGACAAAAGAATACATACAACACCGGGGATTCCCCAGTGGTCACCCACCTGAGTACTAGTCCGGCCATCATGTAGACCATCTTTTGAGGTCAGCGAGCTCAAATTCAAGCAAGCCATGGAGCCCAAAAACAGGCGCCTCTTGTCAGATTTGAGGGTCGGTTTTTCACACTGGGATAAGGTGCCGATTGGCACCCGCTTTGAAGCCCCTGTTCGAACCCCTGTATGGCGCTGGGATGCTCGGCTGAGCTCTCGGCTATAGAAGAGTCTGCGTGTGGGCGCCCTATTGAAGTGGCCCGTGACTATAGGAAGGTTGGATAATAGGGGGTAGAAGGCTCTCCGGAAAAGGGCGCTCCTATATAGAATATACACTAGAATGGATACTCTGAATACAATTACTTTAGCCGTCTGTTCAGCTATATATTTATTTATTCGTACACCGATATGCCTTACGGCGCGCCGGTCCTTCCTTCTACTAGTTTGTTTAGTATAGGAAACCGTACCTTCGCTAGGCCGGATGAAAACCTCTACTCTTCGATTTTAATCTCCCCGCTTCTGTTTCCTTTATACTACGTAATGCCCTAGCCTTCTCTAACCCTACCTAGCCCCTTTGTTAGATATAATTAGTTCTAGGGTAGCTAATAATCTCCTTCTTCTTCTGCTCTTCCTTCCTTTAGTCTAGTTTCTTCTAGGGGGGGCCCCTAGTAGTATTTTATTAGGTAGTTTAGCTTCTACCCTAGGTCGTTTACTAGTCCCTAGCTACTATAGCTAGATTGTTTTTATCCTATAGCAGGTAATATAAGGTTCTTACCGATCGGTATATAACGTAGGGGCCTAGATCCTAGTCTCTAAGACGACGGCTATTCCTTGGGTTTTCCTTCTTTAGTTAGTGTAACTCTCGTTGGAATTTTCAGGGGACTAATCCTGAAAACCCGAAAAGAAGGTAAGGGAGGCTAGATTCGAACCGATAGCCTTATAGCTTCTAGGTGCAACATACTCTAATTACACTACTGAAACTATTTAGCTATATATACTACTTCCTATCTATCTAATTACTATCTCCGTTATATAAAGTAGCTATTAGATCTTTAATAGTTATAAGCCTAGGTTAGCTTTTTAGCTTCTATTTTTATAAGCACTTTAGATCTAGCTACTATAACGGCAAAAATCAATTGTTTATTTCCTAGCTAAAAAGATAGCTTCTACTAACCTAAAGATCCGTCTCGAGCAAGCTAGTAATTAGCGAGCTTAGAACGATGTTTTCTAACGCTACACCTAGGACGCCTGTCTCTAGGGCCTTATTAACCCCTTAAGCGCTATAAGAGGAGCATACGCCTAAGAACTACCGGTCCTAACCTTCACTAGGTATTTTACAAAAAGGATACTGTAACGGTTGTATACAACAAGGTTGTACAATAGTGCAACCTTTGTAGGAGCTCGCGAGGGCTGAAGGCTCTGCGCGGCGAGCTCTACCTAGTGTGGAGCTACGCTCCTCTAGCTACAGGGTGCTTAGCTAACTATATAGCATAGCATATAATATAGTATATAATATAAGCTGTGCCTGTGACACTACCCTCCCTCTCTAAACAAGCCCCCCTATATAAAAATAGCCCCTTATTTTAGATACTTATATCTAGAGCTATCCTAACCGCTTACTTAATTTTAGATACTTATATCTAGAGCCTATTCTATTCTACACGCTCGATTTTAGATACTTGTATCTAGAGCTATCCTAATCGTTCAATTCTAGATGCTTATATCTAGAGCCTATCCTATTCTATACGCTTGATTTTAGATGCTTGTATCTATAGCCTGTTCTACGCTCGATTTTGCTTAGCGCCTTGCCTCTTGCCGCTGCGCCTTCCTTCTTCGCGTCTACAATAGTAGCCCTAGGATCTCAGGGTACGTGTCGTAGAACTCCTAGATAGGGTTATTATAGCTATGTAGATCTATTATAGGTTACTAAGTTAGGTTGTTATAACCTTCCTACTTAACTTAGTACTACTAGCGGCCGTTCGCTACCTTGCCGAACCCTACGATCCTCTCGAACCTCTACTCTACTATGTCTTCGCCCTCGTTAGTCTATATAACTACACAAACTTTCTTCGCAAACAGGCCTGCACCAACTGGTGCAGCAGCGCGCTAAAACGGTCGAAACCTATATCGCTAGAAAGCTCCCGACGAGCTCTATCTAACTATACCGGGTGCATCTACGCGCGAGTAGCCGCGCAGGTGCTACAGGCGTAGGAAGATAAAGAAAACGAGCTACGTATAGCTCCTAGAAATCTTCTCCTATACCGCCTAGACCTACAACCTAGATCTATAGCGGATCTACCTAGCGCCGGCCCTAATAGCCTATACCGGACCTAGCATAGAGGTCGACAGCGACCTCCCCCCCCCTACCCCTACTACTAGGAGTACCCTACCTGCCCTAAGAGGCCTAACTAAGTCCTAGTATAGCGGACCCAAACCCCCTTGCGGACCGCCCCTAAGCGGCCCCTGTAACTACTAGCAGACCTACCGCTAACCCCCCTATTAACACCAATAGTAGTAGCACTAACAAACCCCCCCTCGCTAGGAACAACGCGGACTAGGTAATATTAAGGCTATACTCGATAGTATAGTCGCTCTAGTTAGCCTAAACAAGAAGAACATCGCCCAAGGAGTAGCGACAGAGATCCTAGCCTAGGTATAGAGCGCTATTAACTAACTATAGAGCGCCAAGGGAGGCCTAGAGGGCTTTAACTATACGACTATAAGGAAGATCGTCGCTAAGGAAGTATAGGCTGCGCTTACGAGCGCCCTAGCTACCGCGAGCGTAGGATAGGGTCCTAACCGCTCCTAGGTAACGATCGTAGCAGGGGGCCTAGCGCCCTAAGCGTAACCTACGAAGGTAGTCCCCTAAAGGATCGTTAAGGAAATCCTAGTCCAAGGCAACGGCCTACCGGCTAACTTTACGAAGAGAACCCCCCTAGAGATTATCTAGGCGATTAACAACTAGTCTATATAGAAGGGAGCAGTAGTAGCGAGGAAGCTCCCTAGTAGGGATACTATTATTACCTTTAGGGATAAGGTAGCGAAGGAATAGTATATAAAGAACAACTAGTAGATCTACTAGGCGTTTAGAGAATAGGCGAAGGAAGCCTATAGAACCTTCGTAGTACTCCTAAAGGGTCTAACGAAGTTAGAGATCTAGGGGGTTACTAAGGTAGAGTTCGCCTAGGGTCTGGACTTCCGTATAGTAAACACGGTCAAGTTTAGAATCCCTAGTAAGCTAGAGCTTACAAGAGCTATAGTCCTAGTAACCTTTAAGAGCTAGGAAAAGGCAAGAGTAGCGTGTAACTTTAGAGGTATCTAGGACGCCTAAGTACTAGACTACGAGCCGTACTAGGTAGCGCTCGAACTAAAGTAGTACTTTAAGTACTAGAAGTAGGGATATATCTAGAGGTACTACCCGAAGGAACCTGTCGCGCTGTCCCGCTCATATAGGTTGCCCCTAGCCTTCACAGGGCAAGGATGTCTTTTGCTCGACGTAACAGTTATAAGCCCGGTAGCGCAGTGGTTTGCACTCGTATACTACAATTCCCTGCGATTTACAGTCACGTTGCGCGAAGGTCTAGAGTTCGAATCGTATCTAGACCGAGTTCTTTTCTAGCCGCCCCTGCCTCATGGGACCTGCACACTTACAGGTTGCGGTACACTAAAAAGAAAAAAGACCGGGAAAACATAGATCATTCAGGGTATACCTATTATAGGGATAGCCCGCTCCCTATCGATCAATCTCTCTTCGCGATCTAGGGGGTGTGTCGCGCTGTCCCGCTTATATAGGTTGCCCCTAGCCTTCACAGGGCAAGGATGTCTTTTGCTCGACGTAACAGAACCTCTATATAGAAGATATAGGGCGAGAGCCTATAGAGTAGGCGGTAGGGAAGGAGAGGCCTAGTACCCTACCTACAAGGGCTGCCTCCTACTAAGGTACCTAGCGTATAGCGGAAAGTATACTAGGTAGTCGAAGGAGTATAGGGAGAGAGTAAGAGTATAGGAGGGGGCTAAGGAAGCGTACTAGCATAGGCCTAGAACATACGAACCTACTAGACTAGAGCTAACAAAGCCGCTATTCGCGTTTGTACGCTAAGGCGCGGAGGAGGAGGATAGAGAAGGGTACTAGAGGGTTAGAGCGAAGAGACCTAGGTTCCTAACGCCGAAGGGTCACCCTACCGTAGTAAGCAAGGACATATTGTAAAGCCGACTGTAGTTCGGCCTAGCTATAGCCCTATTTACGTCGGGCCCGCCGCTACTATAATAGTAGCGCCAAGGATTATAAGGATCCTAGGCGGAACCCCTAAGCGCCTAGGAAGTACCTAATATATAGGCTACTAGTGTTCTAAGCACGTAGAACACCTAGCCCTAGGGCCTACTAGTAGCTATAACTATCCCCCTAACCTAAAACGAGCTAGAGGACGAAGGTATAACTAGCGACGAGGATAATCTTTAAAACTATACTCTAGAACACTAGAGGCATAAAGCAGAATATAGAGATTCTACTAGAGGAGGCAAAGTTCGATATAATCGCGGTCTAGGAACTATAGCTTAGTAAGTAGGGGGTAGCCTACTACCTACAGAGCTATAACGGTCGTATATAACAAGGTTGCACAACAGTGCAACCTTCGTAGGAGCTCGCGAGGGCTGAAGGCTCTACGCGGCGAGCTCTACCTAGTATAGAGCCACGCTCCTCTAGCTACAGGGTGCTCAGCCAACCACATAGCATAGCACATAACATAGCATATAACACAGGCTGTACCTGTAACACTACCCTCCCTCTTCAAACAAGCCCCCTATATAAAAATAGCCCCCTATCCTAGGTGCTTGTATCCGGAGTTAGAGTTATCTTAGCGCCTACCCTAGCGCTACGCCTTCCTTCTCCGCGTCTACGATAGCGGGCCTAGAAGCTCGGGGTATATATCGTAGAACTCCTAGATAGCGTTATTATAGCTACGTAGATCCGTTACAGGTTGCTAAGTTAGGTTATTATAACCTTCCTACTTAACTTGGTACTACTAACGGCCGTTCGCTACCTTGTCGAACCCTATAATCCTCTCGAACCTCTACTCTACTATATCTTTACCTTCGTTAGTCCGTATAACTACATACCTACGGTTAGCGCTTATATCGTCATCGACCCTCTCTTAGCTAACTAGCCCCTACCCTAGGTAGCGCCTTACTCTCGAGACGTAGAACGTAGGGAAGATCGTTATATTCGCCAGGAGCTTTAGAGATACTACGTATAACGAGGTCTTCGTAACCTCGAACGGGCCCTCCTACTATAGCGCGAGCTTTATAGTTAGCCTACTAGTCTTATAGTTCTATATATTAAGTATCGCTATATCGCTAATACGGTACTATAGCGTATCCTCCCTATAGCGGTTTACGTTCTATTTGTAGCGGTCCTATAACTACTTTGCTAGCGCCGTAACCTTCCCGAGGATCGCCCTAAAGCGGTTTGTAAGCTCTAATACCTAGAAAAACTCCCGCTTCTACTACTCTAAGATATTTAGGGGGTATAGCTGCGACGGCTCTACGCCTATCCTTAGGTTAAAGCTATAATTCGCGAAGAACGGTAATATACCTGTTGTCTTAGAGACTATATTATTCCCTACGAACTCTACTAGGGGGAGCTAGTTAACCTAGTTATCCTACGCCTAGTTAATATATAGCTGTAGGTACTACTCTAGTTCCGCGTTAATCTACTCTATCTAGCCGTTTATCTATAGGTAGAACGCTAACGATAGTTTCAGGGTAATTGTAAGGCACGCTAATAGCGCCCTCTAGAACCCTAAAACGAACTATATACCTCTATCTAATATAATCGTCTCTAGTATACTATAAAGCGAGTACACGCGCTTAATAAACTAGTTAGCTAGCTCGTTAGCCTCTAGTATTACCGTTATAATAAAGTAGTGTATCTTTGTAAGCTAGTTAACTACTACTACTATATACCTAAACTCCTACCCCCTCCGTTTATATAGCAGGAGCAGTGTAATATAGTCTACTAATATATCTCGCTACGGCGCTAACGGTAGTAGGAGCGGCTTAAGGAACCCTATAGGCTTCGAGCGAGGGTTCTTCGTCTTAAAGTATAGTATATAGGCTTTAACGAACGTCCTTACTAACACGCTTATCCCTAGCTACTAGTAGACCCTATTTATTAGGTTAAGCGTCTTCGTCCTCTCTAGGTACCCGCTAGGCCCTAACGTGTATATCTAGTAGATAAGCTATAAATAGAGCTCTGTATCGCCCGGGTCGATTATTAGCCTACTATAGTAGAATACCCTACCTAAGACTAGCTTGTACTTAGCGAATAGCACTCTTAGCTCCCGCTTAATCTTACTTAGCTAGGCGCTTACCTCCTAGTCGCTAAGCGCCTCTACTACGTCTACTATAAACGGCAAGGTCGCGTAGCTCTCTACAATAAGGTCGTTAGCGTAGCGCAAAACGTTAAGGCTAAAGAGCTCTAGTATCTTACCTAGTAGCTTAGCGTTGTATTTACTACTAAAGGTCTTTAGGTTAAACTTACTTAGGTCAATTAGAGGGCGCTGTCTATTCTATAGCCTATTATCTTTAACGTCCTTTGGTATAAACTCTAGCTTCCTACTTAGCGCGTCGGGGCGGCCGTTTACTATACCTAGGCGGTAGATAATCTAGAAGTTAAAACGTAACAAGAACTTAGACTAGCGTATATAGCGTAGTAATAGCTACTTTGTTATACCAAAAGTCTATAGGTTCTTATAGTCTGTAATAATATCGAACCTCTTAGCTATACCTTCGAGCTCTAGGCGCTATTCCTTAAGCGCCTTAACGATTATAAAGAGCTCTATATTATAGATATTGTAGTTACACTTAGCTATAGTATACTTCGCCGAGAAATAAGCAACTAGATATAACTTACTATTATCCCCTTCCTATAGTAGCGCTCTACCCGCTAACTAGTCTAACGTATTAACTTCTACTATAGTACGCTTCTCCTAGTTATATATCTATAGTACTAGTGCTATAATAAAGTATACCTTTAGGCGCTAGAAAGCTACTTCGTACTACTCGGACTACTCCTAGTCTACTATTTTCTTCGTAAGCTCGTATAGTAGCTATACGTAGCTTAAAAAACCTTATATAAATTAGTAGTAGAAGTTCGCAAACCCTAAGAACCGCTAGAGGTACCTCCTTATCTCTAGAGCCTCCTAATTATATACTACTTTAACCTTATCTAGGTCTATCTCGATACCCCTAGGCGTAATAATAAGCCCTAGGTACTTCGTCCGCTTCGTATAGAATTCGTACTTATTAATATCTACCTATAGACCTACGTCGATTATACGCTTTAGTACCTCCCTAACCTACTTAATATACTCCTCGAGCGTACCTAAGTAGACTAGGATATCGTCTAGGTATACTATTATATAGTTATTTAGAGTATTATAGAGGATATCGTTAACGTAATACTAGAAGGTAGCGGGTACGCCCTATAGGCCAAATAGCGTAACTAGCGTCTTATATAGGCCGAATCTTATAATAAACGCTATAAGCTACTTGTAACCCGGCGCTACGCGCACTTGGTTAAACGCTGTAATTATATCAAGCTTCGTAAAGATCTTCGCCTTACAAATAGAGTCTAGGGTCTCCTAGATTAGGGGGATAGGGTACCGGCTCTTTAGCGTTACGTTGTTAATACTATAGTAGTTAATGTAGATTCTAATACCTCTGCCTAGCTTCTACACTATAAGGATAGGCGATAAGGCGCTTAATTATAAGGGCTAGATAAACCCCTTTATAAGGTTATTGTCGAGCTAGCGCTTTAGTATATGTAGCTCTATTAGTAATATTAGGTAGTTCCTTAAGTATAGGACTACGCTCCCTAGGAGTAGCTCGATCCTATAGTTATATATATAGTAGAGGGGTAAGATATTAGCGTCCTATAGGATAAAAGCGGCTACTAGGTCTTAGTATTCCTTTAGTAGGCGTACCTTAATCTCGTCTAAGGTAGACGCTAGTCTATCCGCCTTATCGAAGAACTTCTTAGAATCCTCCTCTATAATCTTATTAAGCTTCTTATCCCCTTTGGCAAGCGCGTCGATAAAGCTATAGAACCTTGCTAGGAGTATTAACTTCGTATACTTTAGTATACTCTCTCGACTTAGTAGGTCCTTAAAAAACTACTTAGGTAGAACTAGTATATAGTCTCTCTTCTCTACCTTTACCGCTCTTTCTAGCTTGCCTATTATAGTCTATATAACTACTATACCTTTCTATTAGTATACTACTAGGAAGCTCGCTTCGTTTAGGATCTTTATATTATCCTAGCGGATCTTCCCCTATACTTAACTAAGTAGGGGTAAAGCGTAGGGGGGGGACTAGGGTCTAGAGGGTAGTCTCCTAGCGCTAGCTACTACCTTTACTAGCCTTAGTAATATAGGGGGTAGCGCTTCGACTAGTACGCCTATCGCTCCTAGTAGTACGAGCGTTCCCGCCTCTAGCGGTACAAGCGTCCCCTGTAGGTCGGCCTACGCGCCTCCCTAGGACGTAGATCTCTACCGTCTATAGGCCCGTCTCCGCCTATCGAACCGCCTAGCTCTCTTATAGTTAGAGAGCTTGCTTGTAGCGATAGTAACCTTATTGTCGTTACTAGAGGTACTATAGTCGTTATCTTCGGGTATATCCTCTACTATTATATAGTACCGCTCGCTATTCCTAGAGGGTAGAGGTACCTCTAGCTAGCCTACCTACTAAGCGACCTAGCTCCTAATATACTCTAGTAGGCACCTCCTATAGTAGTACTCTGTAAATTCGAGCTATAGGGTCTCCTAGTCGATCTATAGGTTATACTTCCGTAGCTATAGGAGGCCTAAGATTACTAGGGTCTCCTTTACAAGCGTTGTAACAAAGTATACTAGGGTCTCCTAGTAGTTGCTAACGACTAGCGTAAGCGCCGCTAAACGCTCGATCTAGCGTAAGAACCCTCTATCGGCTAGAAATAGTAGCTACTATACCGCTAGCCTCTCTAGTAGTAGCCTATTTATAACCACAAAGCTAAAATCTACAAACGCTAGACCTATATAACCTAAGTCTACAAGTACTATATACTCTATATTATACCTACTAACTACTAGGTACAATAATAAGAGAATAGATTTAGCGCTACTACCTATAGTACTAATAACTAAACTATCTCCCTATCCCTTCTATAGCTAGCGGTACCCCTCCTATAAGCGATAGTTTATAGGAGCTCCTTGTTTCCCTAGTTATTATATAAGAAGCCGAAACTAGGGGGTTACTTTATACTCTAGTAAGCGCTGTAGTCCTCCTACTTGTCTACCTCCCTAACGATAAAACCGCTTTAGTTAGGGGCGTCCGAAAACGTATAGCGAGCCTGCCTCGACCCCTCTAGTAGGCCCTAGCGCGGCCGCTTACGCTACTACGAGCTAGGAGGCCCCTAGAAGGAGCTTGCCCGAAGCCTTACTAAGTAGGCTGCTACTATCTCTAAGGCTACTACTATCTCTACGCGCCGCCGTAGCCCTACGCTCTACTATAGCCCTACGCTCCGCCGTAGCCCTACGCCCCGCTATAACCTTACGCGCCGCTATAGCCCTACGCCCCGCTATAGCCCTACATGCCGCTATAGCCCTACGCGCCTCCGCACTATAGCTAGCCGCTGCAGCTACTATAGCCTCCTTGGCCGGCCTAGTAATACCTTAAGATATAGTCGCTAGCGCTACATTTAAAGTATAGGCTGCTAGCCCTATAGCGCTCCTTCTCTTACAGTATAAGCGTAGCTAGGGTAACGGCGTCAATCTCTATAGCGTCGGGATCCTAGGCTCTCCCGGTACCCCCGCTACTACTACCGTAATATACAGCAAGTGCGCTGTTACCGCTACGGATCTTCTTCCTAAAGTCCTCTGTATCTAAGTTCGTAGATAGGGTCTAGGCTATCTCGGCCTATACGTCGAAGTCGTCTAACGCTAGTAGCCTAACCTATAATATAAACACGGCTAAAAGGTAGGCTAAGATCTATTCTCTAAATATACGAACCTATATTACGCTCTTGATATTAGTAGTGTCGGCTAGGTTCAAGAACTCTATTAGGAAATCGTTAAAGTTTACGAACTTATTCTCTTAGACAAGTATATAGAGCTAGTTTGTAGCTACTGTAGCGACGTCGTAGGTTATATACTACTTCTTAAGGTCGTTTAGGAACTTAGTCCTAGTCTTCTAGTACTAGCGCCTTATCACAGGTGGTAAATGCCCAATGTTAGGGTACGTATATATTCGATATGGTTATACAAGGAACTCAAGATAGTGGGTGTAGCCCGCCGGGGATATGCCCTGCGGCGGGCTCCACATGCGCGCTGCAGACTCTACAGGCCCCACATCGCACAACCGCTCCACAATGGCCATATAGCCTATAATGGCCATACGGCCATATGTCACGGCTAGACCCGTGACACTACCCTCCCTTAAAACAAGCCTCCTCTTCAAATCAAGCCCACGGTTCGAACGCTCGAATCGTAGCTTTAGTTCCTTCTTAGCACCTACGCTAGGGGCCCTAGCTTGTTCGGATTAGTATTATAGAACTTCCAAATAGTATTATCGTAGCTACGTAGATCCGTTACTAGCTACTAAGTTAGCTAAGCGTAGCCTTCCTACTTAACTAGGTATTGCTACCTCCTGTTCTCTACCTTCCTAAAGTCTCGAATCTCTTTAAACCTCTATTCTACTACTTTGACGCCGTTATCCTAGCGCCTTACCTCCCTACTACGGTTCGCTCGTATATCTCTCTACGCGTTAGCTTACCTAGGGATCCCCTACTTGCCTTGCTATAGTCGAACTAGTAATACGTAGAATGTATCGAATATCTTTATATTCGCTAGTAGGCGTAACGTTACTACGTATAACGCTACTTTAGTAACCTTAAATAGCCCCTCCTAGCGTAGTTTAAGCTTCTTCGTTAGGCGCCCCGTTTTATAATACTATATATTAAGCATTACCTTATTACCGATCCTATAGACCAGGGCGTCGCTACGTTTAGCGTTTGTATTAATCTCGTAACGGTCCTATACCTGCCTCGCTAGTGCCTTTACTATATCTAGTACTACTTTAAAGCGTATAGATATCTCTATCGCCTAGAAAAACTCCCTCTTCTAAGCTTCCGAGAGTTCTAGTAGGTATAGCCTACTTGGTTCTACGCCTATATGTAGGTAGAAGCTATAGTTTGCGAAGAAGGGTAACACTCCTGTTGTCTCTAACGATATATTGTTCCCTACGAATTCTATAAGTAGTACCTAATCCGCCTAGTTATCCTATACCTAGTTAACGAAAAGGCGTAAATACTACTTTAACTCTACGTTAATCCGTTTAGTCTAGCCGTTCGTTTGTAGGTAGAACGCTAATAATAGCTTTATAGTTACTACTAGTTATAATAACAACGTTCTCTAGAACGTCGAAACGAACTATATACCTCTATCTAATATAATCGTCTCGGGCAGGCCGTAAAGGCTATAGACTTGTTCTACAAATTAGTCTATTAACTTATCTACTTCTAAGGTCTCTATTGGGATAAAGTAGCGTATTTTCGTTAGTCGGTCTACTACTACTATAATATAGTTAAAGGTCTAGTTTCTCCTTATATATAGCGGGAGTAGTGTAATATAATCTACCGATATATCCTACTATAGCGAAAGTAGCACTAGCAGCGGCTTTAGAAAGCCTGTCGGTAGCGCCCTTAGCGTTTTCGTCTTATTATATAGCAAGTAGGCGTTATAGTAGTTGTAGATCGTACCGGTTATCCTAGTCCACTAGTATTTCCGGTTCATTAGATCAATAGTCTTAGTCCTCCTAGGGTAGCCCCTAGGTCCTAATACGTAAGTTCGGTAGATTAGCTATAGCTATATTTCGTCGTTATCTAGGTCAATAAGCATCCTCCTACGGTAGTAAGCCTTGCCTACAATAGCTTAGCACTCTATATATAGCACTTTAAGCTTCGTCTTTATATCCTTTAGCTACGTTCTAGTTCTAGGGTCTACTAACGCCTCGAGCGTTACCTTTAGTAGATCTAAGCTTATATATATCTCGTTTAGTAGATCGTTAATATACCTTAACAGGTCTAACTAGTTAACTATAATCGCCTTATTATATAGTTTTAGTAGTTTAAATATCTCTAGATCGAACTAGTCGGGGTCGATTAGTAGCCTCTTGTAGTTCTAGAGTTAGTTATCCTCTACGCCCTATAGTATATGTTCTAGCTTATAGCTTAGCGTATCTAGCATCGCGTTTGCTAATCCTAGTTAGTAGATAATACGGAAGTTAAACCGTAATAGAAATTCGAACTACCGTATATACTTTAGGGACAGTTGCTTCGTCGTTACAAAGGTCTAAAGGTTCTTATAGTCCGTAATAATATTAAACTAGCTATTTGCTCCCTCTAGTTCTAGTCGCTATTCCTCTAGCGCCTTAATTACCGCTAATAGCTCCTTATTATAGATATTGTAATTACATTCCTATACTAAGTGCTTCGCGCTAAAGTAGGCTACTAGGTACTAGTTGCTATTATCGTCTTACTATAGTAGCGTTCCGCCTACTAACTAGTCTAAAGCGTTAGTTTTAACAACTACAGGCTTATCCTAGTTGTAGATCCTTAGCGCTAGTACCGTCGAGAAGTACGTTTTTAGTTACTTAAAAGCTAATTAGTATAGTCTACTCTATTCCTAGCTTATCGTCTTCTTCGTTAGGTTATAAAGTAGCTACGCTACTCCTAAGAAGTTCTTAATAAATCGTCGGTAGAAGTTCGCGAAGCCTAAGAATTGTTATAGCTACCGCCTTGTTATTAGCAGTTCCTAGGATATAATAGCTACTACTTTCTCTTTGTCTATATTGATACTGCCTAGCGTAATAATCAGGCCTAGGTATTTCGTTCTTATAGTATAGAATTCGCACTTATTAATATCGACCTAGAGCCCTACCTAGTATAGTCTCTTTAGTACCTCCTTTACTTACTTAACATAGTCTGCTATATTCGTAAAGTAGATTAGTATATTGTCTAGGTACACTATAGTGTATACGTCTAGTATATTGTATAGCGTGTTATTAATATAGTACTAAAACGTAGCGGGCGCTCCCTATAGTCCAAATAGCGTAACTAGCGATTTGTAAAGGCTAAATCGCGTTACAAACGCCATTAACTATTTATAGCCTTCTACTACTTAGACTTTATTAAACGCTACAATAACATCTAGCTTTATAAAGATCCGCGCTCTATAGATAGAATCGAGTGTTTCTTTAATTAGTAGTGTTAGATATCGACTCTTTATCGAAACGTTGTTTAGACCTTAGAAGTTAGTGTAAATCTATACTCCGCCTTCTAGCTTCTAGGCAAGTAGTAGAGACGCTCCTATACTCGATTTCGATAGTTAGATAAAGCCTTTCGTCAGGTAGTTATCTAGCTAGTACTTAACTACGTATAGTTCTATTAGTAAGAACAGTCTATTCTTTAAGAACGGTAGCTTACTTCCTAGTATTAGCTCGATTTTATAGTTATATAATCTATATAGTAGTAGCGTATCTACCTCCTAGGGAAGAAAAGTCTCGAACGTATCGCGATACTTTACTAGTAGGCGTTTTAAGATATCTACCACCGTTAGCTAGGGTTTATTACTTCTCTCGAAGAATTTCTAAGCGTCCTCCTCTATAATCCTATAAATCGTCTCTCCGTCGCTCTAGAGTACGTTTATAAACTCGTAGTACTATTCTAGGAGTACTAAAGTATAGTCCTCTAGCGAGCCTTTGTAGTTTAATATCTACTTATAAAAGTCGTTTAGTAGGGTATAGAGTATAGCCCTTTCTTTATCCTTCTTCTTATTTAGTATTACTTGTTCTAGTTAGTTAACTGTTATATGTATTACTATTATACCCTTCTAGCGGTAGAAAAGTATAAAGTTCGGCGCGTTTAGTAGCTTAATATTGTCTTTGTTAATCGCTTCGTTATATAGTAGTAGCTTCGGGAGTCGTTTCGGTAGTAGCGGCGCCTATAGGTACCTACGCCCGTTTACCTTTTTCGCTAGTTATAGCCTCTTTGTAGGTATATTAGGAATAATTACCGCTTTTGATTCTAACGGAGATAAGGTCTACCGCAGTCCGTTCTCGAGCGCTCTTTAGTAGCGTTGTAACGAGGATAGTCTCCTCTTCCTCTTCTTCTATAGGTTCTCTAGACCTTAGTTATATTCCCTATCCTTTAGTTCTCCCTTATCTAGGACTTCCTTAACCGATACTTAGTATTTCGTAGTGTTTTTTATAGTTATAGGTTCTATAGTTGTAGGTTCTATAGTTATAGGTTTCGCTTATAGTACCGTTAGCTTAGTTATATATTCTAGTAAGTAGCGTTACTCTTAGTAACGCTCCCTAAACGTAAGCTTTAGGTCCGCCTAGTTAATTGTTAGGTCATATCTTCTTAGCTATAGGAGGCATAGAATAATCGGATTATCTTTCGCTAGTATAGTAATAAAGAACCAAAGCTTCTCCCTATACTAGCCGATCCTTAGTTCTAGTACTATACTCTATTTAATCTATAACTTTAGTACGCTATTAGCTAAGTAAAGTAGCTTCCTCGTTTCTAGTCTACTTAGTAGTATATCGTTATATACTACGAAACTAAAGTCTATAAAGGCGAGACCTATATAACCTAAATCTACAAGCGCTATATACGCTACCTTACGCTTATTTATTATAATATAGGAGGATAATAGGATTAAATTAGCTATTTAGCCGATAGCGCTAATAACTAAATCGCTACTACCTCCCCTATAATAGCCTCTATACCCCTACGTATGTCTTTGTATAAAGGCTAGGTATTTCCCTAGTACTATTATTACTATTCTAGGTCTTCCGTGCTCTATTTAGGTTCGTAGTACTTAGTATCGTTATAATTAACTTCTCCTAGAATATAGCCTTAGTCTATAAATTATATATAGTACGCGCTACAGCCTCCGCTATTGTTACTAAAGTTCTAGTTGTTATTATTCTATCGATATAGGTATCCGCCGCTACTGTAGCCTCCGCTACCTCCAAATTCGCCGTTATTACTAAATCTACCGTTATTGCCGAATCCGCCGTTGTTATTGCCGAATCTGCCGTTATAGTTATTCTAGTTTAGGCCGCTATTATTATTCTAGTTCGGGCCGCTATTATTGTTCTAGTTCGGGCTATTGTTATTAAATCCGCTGTAGTTACTGTAGCTACCCCGCTACTCTCTACCTCTAGCGCCCTAGTTATTCTAGGCTTACTTGCCTTTCTCTATATATTTCGCTACAATATAGCCCCTTATACTATAGAGGAAACAGAGGCCTATAGCTATATACTACTCCTTCTCTAAGTTAGAGAGTTG
The DNA here is from genome assembly GCA_033297235.1 of Trichocladium antarcticum. Lineage (NCBI taxonomy): Eukaryota > Fungi > Ascomycota > Sordariomycetes > Sordariales > Chaetomiaceae > Trichocladium > Trichocladium antarcticum. The sequence continues at coordinate 525,699 of MU853423.1, forward strand.
TAAGATAGTTACCTTATCCTTAGTAGTAGTTACCTAGTTAACGTCTATAGCGTTTAGGTCTTTACCTTCCTTCTTAGCGTTATAGCTATTATAGTAGTTTAGCTTATTAGCCTTCTTTAAGTATTCCTCTATCTTAAGGTTATTAGCCTAGGCCTAGGCTACGGTAACCTATCCCTAGAAGTTATCCTAGGCTAGTAGGCTCGTCTATAGTAGGATTAGGTCCTACATTAGCTTCGAAAGCTTCTCTCTTAGCGTATGTACGTAGATAGCGTTATCTTAGTTACTTAGGTTATAGAGGTTCAAGAACTCTATAATAAAGTCTATAAACTTTGTATACTTGTCCTTCTACGCTATTTTATATAGCTTATTTTCTACGTTAGCTACTAGGTCTATCGTTACGTACTTCTTAGAGAGGAATTTAATAAACTCGTTAGTAGTTGTCTAAGCCTAGGTCTAGTTATCGCCTAGGTTCGCGATAATAGTGTCGATCTAGTTACTAATCCCTATAGCTATAATCCCTTCTAGTAGCGACGCTATATAAAGGATCTTCGCTTTCTCGGTTACGTATTCTAGCGGTCTTATAGCTTATTACGCTATAATTAGCGTCTTCTACATTCTAAATTATATAGTTTACTTCGCTAAGTCCTACTTAGAGCCTAAGAACGTAGAGGCGTATAGTATACTACCCTCCCTAGCGCCGCCGCCACCTAGCTTCCTAGACTCGATTAGCCTCGTTAAGACGTTATTCTCTGCTTATAGTACTATAGCCTTCTCGTTTACCTTGTTCGCCTTAGTTATCTATCTTTAGATTTCCTTAGTTGCGCCCCTAAGGATATATTCAGTAAGGTTCGCTATTATCCTCTCTATTGTATTATCCTTTCTAGCTCTCTTAAGCGCTTTAAGTAGAAGGTTGTTACCTATAAACAACCTATAGTATCCTTCGAAATAACCCTTTAGTTTTAGGTATACCTCTTCCTTTAGGGCTATAACGGCCTTACTATATATATCCTTAATAGGAATAGGTACTTAGGCTATAGAGCTTACGTCAATGTCTATAGTACTTGCTATCTTCTTTGATTAGGGTTCTTAGGTTCGGGTTCTTAGGTTCGGGGGTTTAGGGTTCTTAGGTTTAGGTTCTTAGGTTCGGTAGTTCGGGCTATCTTGCCGTTTTAGGACTAACTATCTTGTTGGTTTCTTAGGTTCGAGGCGGTTAAATTGATTTCGGTTAGTTTGTATAATGTAAATTCGTCGTAATCAATCGACAAAGGTCTATATATACAAACAGAAGGTATAACTAACTATTATAGGTAGAAAATGCCCAATGTTAGGGTACGTATATATTCGATATAGTTGTACAAGGAACTTAAGATAGTGGGTGTGGCCCGCTGGGGATATGCCCTGCGGCGGGCTCTACATACGCGCTGCAGACTCTGTAGGCCCCACATCGCACAACCGCTCCACAATGGCCATATGGCCCATAATGGCCATACGGCTATATGTTACGGCTAGACCCGTGACACGCCTATTATCGTCTAGGTAGTTCTTGATCGCCTAGAGCTTCGCCTTAACTACGTAGCTTACGTTACTACTAAGTATCGCCTTAGTATATAGGATCTTTGTACGTTTAGTTAAGAGCTTATAAGGGTATATTCTCTAGTACCCCCGGACCTTATCTAACTAGTTATTAAATAGAGTAGTCTACTTAATAGTATCTTTCTCCTCCCCTATAAACAGTATCGGGTAGAAAAGGGACATTATAGCTAGGTTATCCTTGTTACAGTACTAGTATAATAGCTAGCTACTACCTCTATTGCCTCTAGCTAGCGCGGCGCTTATTACCTCAAGCGCCTATAGGGTTATTAGTCTCTACTCCTTAAGTATCTTCGAGATTACTACGTTCGTATACTTTTACGTCTTAAGCTATTTGTAGAGCGCCTTACCCTTAGTAACTACGTTATTAGCTATCGCCTAGGTATTAGCGAGCGTAGCGAGTATTACCTTCTACTCTACTAGCGCGGCTCTTAGCTACTTACGTATAATAGCGGTACGTAACAGGCTAGCTTGCTCTAGCGCCTATATTAGTATATTATTATTATCCTCTAGCCTGTCTATTATCCTAGTTCGTTAGGGTAGTTCTATAGGGGGTAGTCCTATATGTTGGATATCCTATATGTCGGACTATAAATAGGGGTAGGGTGCTCGTTTTAACTTGTACTACGTGGTTAAGGTTAAACAAAGTCCGGTACGTCGGAAAAAAGAAGCGTTCTAGCTAGTCTAAGGTACTCGATCTACCTCTAACGGTCTAACTAGCTACGAGCGCGAGTTGAAGGTATAACCTACTATAACGGTCGTATATAACAAGGTTATACAATAGTGCAACCTTCGTAGGAGCTCGCGAGGGCTAAAGGCTCTACGCGGCGAGCTCTACCTAGTGTAGAGCCACGCTCCTCTAGCTACAGGGTGCTTAGCCAACCACATGGCATAGCACATGACATAGCATATAACACAGGCTGTGCCTGTGACAGAGCTTACGGTACTACCTGGTTCATATGTAGTAGGGAAAAGCGGCGATTTACATGTATAAGAAGTTTAACATTGGATAGTAGGAGTATAAGGCGGAAGCGTAGTAGTGTAGGGTGTAGTTCCTAGAGCTAGGGAATAGGGGGCTAGAGCTCTAGTTAGTATATAATAACTACAAGGTAGATAAGAATATCCTAAAGAGCCTTCTAGCCTACTAGGGCCTAGCCTATGCTATAATCCTAGCGGGAGACTTTAACCTCTAGAACCTAGTCTAGGATAAGTTCGAGCGGTATAAGAGGAAGTCCAAGGAGCTCCTCGAGCTAGCCTACAAGTAAGACCTAAGACTATAGACCTTATAGGGTATAGTTACAAGAGCCCCTATAGGGAAGTAGAGGGCTAAGACATTAACGATCGACTATATCTAGGCCTTAATAGACCTAACGATAATATATTTAGGAGAGAAGATTAGAGGAGAGTCGGACTACTATCTATAGGTGCTCGAAGTAAAGCTCGACGGCCTACTCCTAAAGGGGAAGGCGCTAGAGGGGTAGAACTAGAAGAAGGTCTTAGAGAAGCTAATAAAAGCGGAGGCGGTATACCTACTACTTAGAATATAACTTAACGATAGAGGGCTAGAGGGCCTAAAGGCGAGGATTAGAACAAGGTAGGGGCTAGGGGAGGCGTTCGAGGAGCTAGCCAAAGAACTAGTAGCTATTACCTACGTAATAGCCCCCTAAAGGAAGGAGTTAAGGGTAAGAAGCTCCCTATAGTAGATAGGTAAGGTAGAGGAGGCGTTAAAGGCGGCGAAGGAAGTAAAGAGGGAGCTCTAGAGGACCTTTATATAGTTCTATAAGGAGAAGCTTAACAAGAAGCGAAGGGAACTAGCAACGGAGATAGCGGAAGAGAAGAGGAGCTCCTAGAAGAAGACGATTAAAGAGGCTAGGGATAAGAACCTATAGTAACTAGAGCGCTAGGTAAGGCTTAGGAGCTTCCTCCCCTCTAAGCCACTAAAGCTCTCGGCCCTAAAGGGCCTAGATAGTAGCCTAGATCTTATAATATACTAGAATAAGGTAGATACGCTTATAAAGAAGTTCTTCCTAAGCCTAGAGGCGGACCTTAGCAATATCTAGGACCTAGGACTTAAAGAGGAGTAGGAACTAGGGTTTAAGGTCTAGGAGCTCGTAAGCTTCCTAGCAATAGAAGCGGCATAGGACAAAGCGAGCCTATAGAAGGCCCTAGGAGAGGATATACTCCTAATAGGATTCCTAAAGGTATATAGCTAACCGCTAAGCTAGATCCTTACGGCCCTAACTATAAGATACCTCTAGCTAGTATAGTTCCTAGCTACGTTTAAGAGAGCTAAGGTAGTAGTCCTATAGAAGCTAGGAAAGACACCTAATATATACTATACCCTAGGAGGTTACTACCCTATTACCCTGCTTCTAACTATAGGGAAGGTAATTAAGGTAGTAGTAGCAAGAAGGATTATAGCGGTAGCGGAGGTCTATAGGCTACTCCCTACCAAGCAGATAGGCAACCGGGCAAGTAGGTTAACTAAGCTAGCGGTCCGACTAGTTATAGCCTAGGTCTAAGACACGTAGCGCTAGGGCGCCTTAGTATCCTTACTATAGCTAGACATTGCAGGAGCCTTCGATATAGTTAACTACGTTAGGCTACTAGCTATACTCTAGGAGCTTGGCTACCTAAGGTAGATAGTGCTCTAGGTATAGGAATAGCTAACGGACAGGGTTACAATCCTCTACTTCGATAGGAAGGTAATAGATAATATCCTAGTTATAGCGAGGGTACCCTAGGGGTCCCCCCTATTACCTATCCTGTTTATCTTATATATTATATTACTATATAAGGACCTAAAGAGGGAGTACCTATACCTTAGTATAGCGGGCTTCGCCGACGATACGAACCTACTAGTATTTAGGAAGTCGGCCGAGGTAAACGTTCGCTAACTCGAGCGAGTGTAGGGAACCTGCCTAAAGTAGGCAGGAACGTAGGGAATAGCGTTTATAGCGTAGAAGTATAAACTAATCTACTTTAATAAGAACTATAGATAGTAGCTAGACCTAGCTAAGCTCGCCCTCCTAGATAGAGGCGGGTATATAGATATCGAACTAGTTAAGTCCGCTAGGTTCCTTAGGGTCTAGCTAGACTAGAAGCTCTTATAGCAAGCGTACTGTAGCGTAGTTAAGAAGAAGCTCGCTACCTAGGAGTTCGCGCTAACGAGGATCGTAGCAAAGACGTAGGGTCTAAGCCTTATAAAGGCCTAGGAGGTATATATAAAGTATATAAGGAGCGTAGTAGTATATAGAGCGGTAAGCTACTATATCCTAACTATAGTTAGTAAGGGGAGTAAACTAAAGGGAATAGCTAAGGAGCTAGCGAAGGACTAAAGCAAGGGCCTCTACGTAGTAGCAGGAGGCTATAGAACTATACTAATTAGGTATCTAGAGATAGAGGCCTAGGTCCTACTAGTAGACCTCTACCTAAATAAGCGACTAGCTAACTTCGAAGCTAGGATATATAAACTACTCCTCTAGTTAGGGGAGGGACTAGGGCCCCCCCTAGTTATAGTAGCGAGCTTAATCTAAAAGGCGTATACTAAGCTATTTAGGAGGTTCTATAAAAGAAGCGAGAGGATATAAAGGAGGAAGCTAAGGCTAGGCCTATAGGGGCCGATAGTAGTTAAGAGAGTAGTAGCTATAGCGAACAAGTAGGCTAAGTAAAAGTAGAAGATAGGGAAACTAAAGAATAAGGCCCTTAATATAGATAGAGTAGTAGAACTTGCCTAGTAGGAGCGCGAGATAGTAGCCTAGGAGAGGCGCACTACGCTTATAATAGGAGCAAGAAGACCTATATACCGCTCGGCAGACAAGGACCCCTTGATATAACTATTTATAGACCTTACCCTTAAGAGATATAAGCGTCTAAGCAAGGCCTAGAGCTCCCTACTTACCTAGGTACGTAGTAGGGACATTAGCCTCTAGGAGTACCTAAATAGGGTGAACGTCCTAGAGATCACTACACCGTACTATAAGTATAGCAAGGGCAAAGAGACGATCGAGCACCTAGTAATATAGTGTAAAGATCTACTAAAGCGCCGAATATAGGAGGAATTATAGATATAGTTACAACAGGATCTACAGCTCGTCTTATAGCAAGTTATATAGCTATATAGGAGCTTAGTAAAGGTAGTTATTAGCTAGTTAATAGATTCGAGGTACCTAATAGAGTATAGCGTTGCTTATAGACTATAGCTCGAAGCTACGTAGGCTGTAAGAGTAGCCGAGCGTAGCGGAGAGGGTATAGGAGGCGCCGAACCGAGCCGCTAAGAGAGATAGGGACTACCTTTAATATATAGGAAGACAGATTCAAAGCGTAGAATTAGGAGCGAAGACAGGGGTTTTTACCCGGCCCCCTGTTCAGGGGGTACGGTTTCCTTTGTATATAAACTAGTAGCAGGACCGGCGCGCCGTAAGGTATATCGGAGTACGAATCATATATATAAACTACTCCTCTAGTTAGGGGAGGGACTAGGGCGCCCCCTAGTTATAGTAGCGAGCTTGATCTAAAAGGTATATACTAAGCTATTTAGGAGGTTCTATAAGAGAAGCGGGAGGACATAAAGGAGGAAGCTAAGGCTAGGCCTATAGGGGCTAATAGTAGTTAAGAGAGTAGTAGCTATAGCGAACAAGTAGGCTAAGTAAAAGTAGAAGATAAAGAAACTAAAGAATAAGGCCCTTAATATAGATAGAGTAGTAGAACTTACCTAGTAGGAGCGTAGGATAGCGGCCTAGGAGAGGCGCACTACGCTTGTAATAGGAGCAAGAAGACCTATACACCGCTCGGTAGACAAGGATCCCCCGATATAACTATTTACAGACCTTGCCCTTAAAAGACACAAGGGTCTAAGCAAGGCCTAGAGCTCCCTACTTACCTAGGCGCGTAGCGGGGACATTAGCCTCTAGGAGTACCTAAATAGGGTAAACGTCCTAGAGATTACTACGCTATACTATAAGTATAGCAAGGGCAAAGAGACAATTAAGTACCTAGTAGTATAGTATAAAGATCTACTAAAGCGCTAGATATAGGAGGAATTATAGATATAGTTACAATAGGATCTATAGCTTGTCTTATAGCAAGTTAAATAGCTATATAGGAGCTTAGTAGAGGTAGTTATTAGCTAGTTAATAGATTCGAGGCGCCTAATAGAGTATAGCGTTGCTTATAGACTATAGCTCGAAGCTACGTAGGCTATAAAAGCGGCCGAGCGTAGCGGAGAGGGTACGGGAGGCGCCGAACCGAGCCGCTAAGAGAGATAGGGACTACCTTTTACACGTAGGAAGAAGGATTTAAAGCGCGGAATTAGAAGCGAAGGTAGGGGCTTTTACCTAGCCCCCTATTCAGGGGGTACGGTTTCCTTTATATATAAACTAGTAGCAGGACCGGCGCGCCGTAAGGTATATCGGAGTACGAATCATATATATAACTAGGAGAAGCGCGCTATAGTAGAAGTTAATACGTTAGACTAGTCGGCGGGTAGAGCGCTACTATAGGAAGGGGATAATAGCGAGTTATATCTAGTTGCTTATTTCTCGGCAAAGTATACCGTAGCCGAGTGTAACTACAATATCTACAATAAGGAGCTCCTTACAATCGTTAAGGCGCTTAAAGAATAGCGCCTAGAGCTCGAAGGTATAGCTAAGAGGTTCGATATTATTATAGACTATAAGAACCTATAGACCTTTAGTATAACGAAGTAGCTATCGCTACGCTATATACGCTAGTCTAAGTTCTTATTACGTTTCGACTTCTAGATTATCTACCGCCTAGGTATAGCAAACGGCCGCCCCAACGTACTAAGTAAGAAGCTAGAGTTTATACCGAAGGACGTTAACGATAATAGGCTATAGAATAGGTAGCGCCCTCTAATCGACCTAAGTAAGTTCGACCTAGAGACCTTTAGTAGTAAATATAATACTAAGCTACTAGGCGAGACACTAGAGCTCTTTAGCCTTAACGTTTCGCGCTACGCTAACGACCTTATTGTAGAGAGCTATACGACTTTGCCGTTTATAGTAGACGTAGTAGAGGCGCTTAGCGACCGGGAGGTATATACCTAGCTAAGTAAGATCAAGCGGGAGCTAAAGGTACCGTTCGCTAAGTATAAGCTAGTCTCGGGTAGGGCGTTCTACTATAGTAGGCTAATAATCGACCTAGGCGATATAGAGCTCTATTTGTAGCTTATCTACCGGATATACGCGTTAGGGCCTAGCGGGTACCTAGGGAGGACGAAGACGCTTAACCTAATAAATAGGGTCTACTAGTAGCTAGGGATAAGCGTGTTAGTAAGGACGTTCGTTAAAGCCTATATTCTATACTTTAAGATAAAGAACCTTCGCTTAAAGCCTATAGGGTTCCTTAAGCCGCTCCCGCTACCGTTAGCGCTATAGCGAGATATATTAGTAGACTATATTATACTATTCCCGCTATATAACTAGAGGAGGTAGGAGTTTAGATACGTAGTAGTAGTAGTTAACAAGCTTACGAAGATACGCTACTTTATTACAACGGCGATACTAGAGGCTAACGAGCTAGCTAACTAGTTTATTAAGCGCGTGTACTTGCTTTATAGTATACTAGAGACGGTTATATTGGATAAAGGTATATAGTTTGTTTTAAGGTTCTAGAGGGTGCTGTCGGTACGCCTTGCGATTACCCTAAAACCCTTATTAGCGTTCTACCCCTAGACAAACGGCTAGATAGAGTAGATTAACGTAGAACTAGAGTAGTACCTACGGCTATATATCGACTAGGTATAGAATAACTAGGTTAACTAGCTCCCCCTAGTAGAGTTTATAAGGAACAATATAGTCTCCGAGACAATAGGCGTGTTACTATTCTTCGCGAATTATAGCTTTAACCTAAGGATAGGCGTAGAGCCGTTGAAGCTATACCTACTAAATATCTTAGAGTAGTAGAAGCGGGAGTTTTTCTAGGTATTAGAGCTTATAGACTACTTCGGGGCGATCCTTAGGAAGGTTATAGCGCTAGCAAAGTAGTTACAGGACCGCTATAAGCAGAACGCGAACCGCTATAGGGAGGACGTACTATAGTACCGTGTTAGCGATATAGCAATGCTCGATATATAGAACTACAAGACTAGTAGGCTAACTATAAAGCTCGCGCTATAGTAGGAGGGCCCGTTCGAGGTTATAAAGGCCTTGTTATATATAGTAACTCTAAAGCTCCTAGCGAATATAACGATCTTCCCTACGTTCTACGTCTCGAGAGTAAGGCGCTACCTAGGGTAGGGGCTAGCTAGCTAAGGGAGGGTTAACGATAACGTAAGCGCTAACTACAGGCGCGTAGTTACGCAGACCAACGAGGGCGAAGACGTAGTAGAATAGAGGTTCGAGAGGATCGTAGGGTTTAGTAAGGTAGCGAATAGCCGCTAGTAGTACTAAGTTAAGTAGGAAGGTTATAATAACCTAACTTAGTAACCTGTAACGGATCTACGTAGCTATAATAACGCTATCTAGGAGTTCTATAACGTATACCCCGAGCTCCTAGGGCCGCTATTGTAGACGCGAAGAAGGAAGGCGTAGCGGCAGGAGGTAAGGCGCTAAGCAAAATCGAGCGTGTAGAATAGGCTGTAGATATAAGTATCTAAAATCGAGCATGTAGAATAGAATAGGCTCTAGATACAAGTATCTAAAATCGGGGGTTTTTAGGAGCGTTTGAGATAGCTCTAGATATACGTATCTAGAATTGAGCGGTTAGGATGGCTCTAGATACAAGCATCCAAAATAGGGGCTATTTTTATATAGGGGGGCTTGTTTAGAGAGGGAGGGTAGTGTCATAGGCACAGCCTATGTCATATGCTATGTTATATGCTATGCTATATAGTTGGCTAGGTGCCCTGTAGCTAGTGGAGCGTAGCTCTATACTAGGTAGAGCTCGCCGCGTAGAGCCTTCAGCCCTCGCGAGCTCCTACGAAGGTTGCACTGTTGTGCAACCTTGTTGTATACGACCGTTACATAATCGTAGAGCACCTTGCCCTTAGTAACCGCGTTATTAGCTATCGCCTAGGTATTAGCGAGCGCAGCGAGCGTTACCTTCTACTCCGCTAGCGCGGCTCTTAGCTACTTACGTATAATAGTAGCATGTAACGGGCCCGCTTACTCTAGCGCCTACATTAGTATATTGTTATTATCTTCTAGACCCTCTATTATCCTAGTTCGTCGAGGTAGTTCTATAGGGGGTAGTCCTATACGTCGGACGTCTAGTACGTCGGACTGCGAATAGAGGTAGGGTGCTCGTTTTAACTTGCACTACATAGTCGAGATTAAACAAAGTCTAGTACGTTAGAAAAAAAAGAAGCGTTCTAGCTAGTCTAAGGTACTCGATCTACCTCTAACGGTCTAACTAGCTATACGCGCGAGTTGAAGGTGCAACCTACTATAACCGTCGTATATAACAAGGTTACACAATAGTATAACCTTCGTAGGAGCTCGCAAGGGCTAAAGGCTCTATATAGCGAGCTCTACCTAGTGTAGAGCTACGCTCCTCTAGCTACAGGGTGCCTAGCTAACCACATAGCATGGCATATGACATAGCATATGACACAGGCTGTGCCTGTGTGTAACGGTCGTATACAACAAGGTTGCACAACAGTGCAACCTTCGTAGGAGCTCGCGAGGGCTGAAGGCTCTACGCAGCGAGCTCCACCTAGTGTGGAGCCACGCTCCACTAGCTACAGGGTGCCTAGCTAACCATATGGTATAGCATATGACATAGCATATAATATAGGCTATGCCTGTAACACTACCCTCCCTCTCTAAACAAGCCCCCCTATACAAAAATAGCCCCTATTCTAGATACTTACATCTAGAGCTATCCTAACTGCTCAATTCTAGATGCTTGTATCTAGAGCTATCTCAAACGCTCCTAAAGTACCCGATTTTAGATACTTGTATCTAGAGCTATCTCAAACGCTCCTAAAAAACCCCCGATTTTAGATGCTTGTATCTAGAGCCTATCCTATTCCATACGCTCGATTTTAGATACTTGTATCTACAGCCTGTTCTACGCTCGATTTTGCTTAGCGCCTTACCTCCTACTGCTACGCCTTCCTTCTTCGCGTCTACGATAGGGGCCCTAGGAGCTTAGGGTATACGTCGTAGAACTCCTAGATAGCGTTATTATAGCTATATAGATCCGTTATAGGTTACTAAGTTAGGTTGTTATAACCTTCCTACTTGACTTGGTACTACTAGCGGCCGTTCGCTGCCTTACTAAACCCTACAATCCTCTCGAACCTCTACTCTACTACGTTTTCGCCCTTGTTAGTCCGCGTGACTATACGCCTACGGTTAGCGCTTACGTTATTGTTAACCCTCTCTTAGCTAGCTAGCCCCTACCCTAGGTAGCGCCTTACTCTCGAGACGTAGAACGTAAGGAAGATCGTTATATTCGCTAGGAGCTTTTAGAGTTACTACGTATAATAAGGCCTTTGTAACCTCGAACGGGCCCTCCTACCGTAGCGCGAGCTTCGCGGTTAGCCTACTAGTCTTATAGTTCTATATATTAAGTATCGCTATATCGCTAACGCGGTACTATAGCGTATCCTCCCTATAGTAGTTAGCGTTCTACTTATAGCGGTCCTATAACTGCTTTACTAGCGCCGTAACCTTCCCGAGGATCGCCCTAAAGCAGTCCGTAAGCTCCGATACCTAGAAAAACTCCCGCTTCTACTACTCTAAGATATTTAGTAGGTATAGCTTTAATAGCTCTACGCCTATCCTTAGGTTAAAACTATAATTCGCGAAGAACAGTAATATACCCGTTATCTTAGAGACTATATTATTCCCTATAAACTCTGCTAGGAGGAGCTAGTTAACCTAGTTATCCTACGCCTAGTTAATATATAGCTATAGGTACTACTTTAGTTCCGCGTTAATCCGCTCCGTCTAGCCGTTTATCTAGGGGTAGAACGCTAATAAGGGTTTTAGGGTAATCGCAAGACGCGCCAATAGCGCCCTCTAGAACCCTAAAACGAACTACGTACCTCTATCCGATATAATCGTCTCTAGTATACTATAGAGCAAGTATATACGCTTAATAAACTAGTTAGCTAGCTTATTAGCCTCTAGTATCGCCGTTATAATAAAGTAACGTATCTTCGTAAGCTAGTTAACTACTATTACTACGTACCTAAACTCCTACCCCCTCCGTTTATATAGTAGGAGCGGCGTAATATAGTCTACCGATATATCTTGCTATAGCACTAACGGTAGTAGGAGTAGCTTAAGGAACCCTATAGGCTTCGAGCGAGGGTTCTTCGTCTTAAAGTATAGTATATAGGCTTTAACGAACGTCCTTACTAACACGCTTATCCCT
>MU853423.1:542131-608321 GCA_033297235.1 Trichocladium antarcticum
CCCCCCCCCGCTAGGAACAACGCGGACTAGGTGATATTAAGGCTATGCTCGATAGTATAGTCGCCCTAGTTAGCCTAAACAAGAAGAACATCGCCTAAGGAATAGCGAGAGAGATCCTAGCCTAGGTGTAGAGCGCTATTAACTAACCATAGAGCGCTAAGGGAGGCCCGGAGGGCCTTAACTATATAACTATAAGGAAGATTGTCGCTAAGGAAGTACAGGCTGCGCTTACGAACGCCCCGGCTACCGCGAGCGTAGGATAGGGTCCTAACCGCTCCTAGGTAACGATCGTAGCAGGGGCCCTAGTACCCTAAGTGTAACCTACAAAGGTAGTCCCCCGAAGGATCGCTAAGGAAATCCTTATCTAAGGTAACGGCCTACTAGCTAACCTCGCGAAGAGAACCCCCCTAGAGATTATCTAGGCGATTAATAACTAGTCTATATAGAAGGGAGTAGTAGCAGCGAGGAAGCTCCCTAGCGGGGATACTATTATTACCTTTAGGGATAAGGTAGCGAAGGAATAGTATATAAAGAACAACTAGTAGATCTACTAGGCGTTTGGAGAATAGGCGAAAGAAGCCTATAGAACCTTCGTAGTACTTCTAAAGGGTCTAACGAAGTTAGAGATCTAGGGGGTTACTAAGGTAGAGTTCGCCTAGGGTCTGGACTTCTATATAGTAAACACGGTCAAGTTTAGAATCCCTAGTAAGCTAGAGCTTATAAGAGCTACGGTCCTAGTAACCTTCGAGAGCTAGGAAGAGGTAAGAGCGGCGTGTAACTTCGGAGTTATCTAGGATACCTAAGTACTAGACTATAAGCCGTACTAAGTAGCGCTTGAACCAAAGTAGTACTTTAAGTACTAGAAGTAGGGATATATCTAGAGGTACTACCCGAAGGAACCCCTATATAGAAGATACAGAGCGAGAGCCTACAGAGTAGGCGGTAGGGAAGGAGAGGCCTAGTACCCTACCTACAAGGGCTACCTCCTACTAAGGTGCCTAGTATACAGCAGAAAGTACACTAGGTAGTCGAAGGAGTATAGGGAGAGGGTAAGAGTATAGGAGGGGGCTAAGGAGGCGTACTAGTATAGGCCTAGAATATACGAACCTACTAGACTAGAGCTAACAAAACTACTGTTTGCGTTTATACGCTAAGGCGCAGAGGAGAAGGACAGGGAGGGGTACTAGAGGGTTAGAGCGAAGAGACCTAGGTTCCTAACGCTAAAGGGTTACCCTACTATAGTAAGCAAGGACAAGTTGTAGAGCTAACTATAGTTCGGCCTAACTACGGCCCTGTTTACGTCGGGCCCGCTACTACTATAATAATAGCGCTAAGGATTACAAGGATCCTAGGCGGAGCCCCTAAGCGCCTAGGAAGTACCTAATATATAGGCTACTAGTATCCTAAGTACGTAGAATACCTAGCCCTAGGGCCTACTAGTAGCTACAACTATCCCCCTAACCTAAAAAGAGCCAGAGGACGAAGGTATAACTAGTAACGAGGATGATCTTTAAAACTATACTCTAGAACACTAGAGGCGTAAAGTAGAATATAGAAATTCTACTAGAGGAGGTAAAGTTCGATATAATTATAGTCTAGGAACTATAGCTTAGTAAGTAGGGGGCGGCCTACTACCTACGGAGCTTGCGGTACTACCTGGTTTATATATAGTAGGGAAAAGCGGCGATTTATATATATAAGAAGTTTAACATTAGATAGTAGGAGTATAAGGCGGAAGTATAGTAGTATAGGGTATAGTTCCTAGAGCTAGGGAATAGAGGGCTAGAGCTCTAGTTAGTATATAATAACTATAAGGTAGACAAGAATATCCTAAAGAGCCTTTTAGCCTACTAGGGCCTAGCCTATACTATAATCCTAGTAGGAGACTTTAACCTCTAGAACCTAATCTAGGACGAGTTCGGGCGGTATAAGAAGAAGTCTAAGGAGCTCCTTAAGCTAGCCTATAAGTAGGACCTAAGACTATAGACCCTATAGGGTATAGTTACAAGAGCCCCTATTAGGAAGTAGAGGGCTAAGACGTTAATAATTAACTATATCTAGGCCTTAATAGAACTAACGATAATATATTTAAAGGAGAAGATTAGAGGAGAGTCGGACTACTACCTATAGGTACTCGAAGTAAAGCTTAATAGCCTACTTCTAAAGGGGAAGGCGCTAGAAAGGTAGAACTAGAAGAAGGTCTTAGAGAAGCTAATAAAAGCAGAGGCAGTGTACCTACTACTTAGAATATAACTTAACGATAAAGGGCTAAAGGGCCTAAAGGCAAGGGTTAGAACGAGGTTAGGGCTAGGGGAAGTGTTCGAGAAGCTAGCTAAGGAACTAGTAGCTATTACCTACGTAATAGCCCCCTAAAGGAAGGAATTAAGGGGGAGAAGCTCCCTATAGTAGATAGGTAAGGTAGAGGAGGCGTCGAAGGTAGCGAAGGAAGCGGAGAGGGAGCTCCGGAGGACCCTTACGTAGTTCTATAAGGAGAAGCTTAATAAGAAGCGAAGGGAGCTAGCAATAGAGATAGTAGAAGAGAAGAGGAGCTTATAGAGGAAGACGATCGAGGAGGCTAGAGATAAGACCCTATAGTAACTAGAGCGCTAGGCAAGGCTTAGGAGCTTCCTCCCCCCTAAGCCGCCGAAGCTCCTAGCCCTAAAGAGCCTAGATAGTAGCCTAGACCTTACAATATACTAGAATAAGGTAGAAGCGCTTGCAAAGAGGTTCTTCCTAAGCCTAGAGGTAGACCTTAGCGATATCTAGGACCTAGGACTTAAAGAGGAGTAGGAACTAGGGTTCGAGGTCTAGGAGCTTGTAAGCTTCTTAGTAATAGAAGTAGTATAGGATAGAGCGAGCCTATAGAAGGCCCTAGGAGAGGATATACTCCTAATAGGATTCCTAAAGGCGTATAGCTAACCGCTAAGCTAGATCCTTACGGCCCTAACTACAAGGTACCTCTAGCTAGCGTAGTTCCTAACCGCGTTTAAAAGAGCTAAGACAATAGTCCTATAGAAGCTAGGAAAGATACTTAATATATACTATACCCTAGGAGGTTACTACCCTATTACTTTACTCCTGACTATAGGGAAGGTAATTAAGGTAGTAGTAGCAAGAAGGATTATAGTAGCGGCGGAGGTCTATAGGCTACTCCCTACTAAGTAGATAGGTAACTAGGCAAGTAGGTTAACCGAGCTAGTAGTCCGACTAGTTATAGCCTAGGTCTAAGAGGTGTAGCGCTAGGGCGCCTTAGTATCCCTCCTATAGCTAGATATCGCAGGAGCCTTCGACATAGTTAACTACATTAGGCTACTAGCTATACTCTAGGAGCTTGGCTACCTAAGGTAGATAGTACTCTAGGTATAGGAATAGCTAACGGATAGGGTTGCGATCCTCTACTTCGATAAGAAAGTAATAGACGATATCCTAGTTATAGCAGGGGTACCCTAGGGGTCCCCCCTATTACCTATCCTGTTTATCTTATATATTATATTACTATATAAGGACCTAAGGAGGGAGTACCTATACCTTAGTATAGCGGGTTTCGCTAACGATACGAACCTACTAGTGTTTAGGAAGTTAGCTAAGGTGAACGTTCGCTAACTCGAGCAAGCGTAGGGAACCTGCCTAAAGTAGGCGGGAACGTAGGGAATAGCGTTTATAACGTAGAAGTATAAACTAATCTACTTTAATAAGAACCGTAGATAGTAGCTAGACCTAGCTAAGCTCGCCCTTTTAGATAAAGGCAGGTATATAGATATCGAACTAGTTAAGTCCGCTAGGTTCCTTAGGGTCTAGCTAGACTAGAAGCTCTTATAGTAAGCGTACTACGGTATAGTTAAGAAGAAGCTCGCTACCTAGGAGTTCGCGCTAACGAGGATCGTAGCGAAGACATAGGGTCCGAGCCTTGTAAAGGCCTAGGAGGTATATATAAAGTGTATAAGGAGCGTAGTAGTATATAGAGCAGTAAGCTACTACGTCCTAACTATAGTTAGTAAAGGGAGTAAACTAAAGGGAATAGCTAAGAAGCTAGCGAAGGACTAAAGTAGGGGCCTCTACGTAGTAGCAGGAGGCTATAGAACTACGCTAATTAGGTACCTAGAGACAAAGGCCTAGGTCCTACCGGTAGACCTCTACCTAAACAAGCAACTAGCTAACTTCGAAGCTAGAATATACAAACTACTCCTTTAGTTAGAGGAGGGACTAGGGCGCCCTCTAGTTGTAGTAGCAAGCTTAATCTAAAAGGTATATACTAAGCTATTTAGGAGGTTCTACAAAAGAAGCAGGAGGATATAAGGGAGGAAGCTAAGGCTAGGCCTATAGGGGCTAATAGTAGTTAAAAGAGTAGTAGCTATAGCGAACAAGTAGGCTAAGCAAAAGTAGAAGATAGGGAAACTAAAGAACAAGGCCCTTAATATAGATAGAGTAGTAGAACTTACCTAGTAGGAGTATAAGATAGTAGCCTAGGAAAGGTATACTACGCTTGTAACAGGAGTAAGAAGACCTATATACCGCTCGGTAGATAAGGACCCCCCGATATAACTATTTACAGACCTTGCCCTTAAGAGACATAAGGGTCTAAGTAAAGCCTAGAGCTCCCTACTTGCCTAGGCGCTTAGCGGGGACATTAGCCTCTAGGAGTACCTAAATAGGGTGAACGTCCTAGAGATTACTATACTATACTATAAGTATAGCAAGGGCAAAGAGACGATCGAGCACCTAGTAGTATAGTATAAAGATCTACTAAAGCGCCGAATATAGGAGGAATTATAGATATAGTTACGACAGGATCTATAGCTTGTCTTGTAGCGAGTTATATAGCCGTATAGGAGCTTAGTAAAGGTAGTTATTAGCTAGTTGATGGATTCGGGGCGCCTAATAGAGTATAGCGTTGCTTGTAGACTGTAGCTCGAAGCTACGTAGGCTACAAGAGCGGCCAAGCGTAGCGGAGAGGGTGCGGGAGGCGCCGAACCGAGCCGCTAAGAGAGATAGGGACTACCTTTTACACGTAGCAAGATGGATTCAAAGCGCGGATTCAGAAGCGAAGGCAGGGGTTTTCACCCGGCCCCCTGCCTAGGGGGTATAGTTTCCTTTGTAAATAAACCAGTAGATAGACTAGCGCGCCGTAAGGTATATCGGAGTACAAATAATAATAGTATTAGCGTCCTATAGGATGAAAGCAGCTACTAGGTCTTAGTATTCCTTTAGTAGACGCGCCTTAATCTTGTCTAGGGTAGGCGCTAGTCTATCTACCTTATTAAAGAACTTCTTAGAATCCTCCTCCGTAATCTTATTAAGCTTCTTATCCCCTTTTACAAGTGCGTCGATAAAGCTATAGAACCTTGCTAGGAGTATCGACTTTATATACTCTAGTATACTCTCTTAACTTAGTAGGTCCTTAAAAAACTACTTAGGTAGAACTAGTATATAGTCTCTCCTCTTAGCCTCTACTACTCTCTCTAGCTTACTTATCGTAGTCTGTATAATTACTACGCCCTTCTATCGGTATATTGCTAGGAAGCTCGCTCCGTTTAGGATCTTCGCGTTATCCTAGCGGATCTTCCCCTATACTTAACTAAGTAGGGGTAGGGTATAAGGGGGGGACTAGGGTCTAGGGGGTAGTCTCCTAGCGCCGGCTACTACCTCTACCGGCCTTAGTAATATAGGGGGCGGTACTTCGACTAGTACGCCTATCGCTCCTAGTAGTACGAGCGTCCCTTATAGGTTAGCCTACGCGCCTCCCTAGGACACGGATCTCTACTGTCTATAGGCCCGTCTCCGCCTATCGGACCGCCTAGCTCTCTTATAGTTAGAGAGCTTATGTAACGGTCGTATACAACAAGGTTACACAACAGTGCAACCTTCGTAGGAGCTCGCGAGGGCTAAAGGCTCTGCGCGGCGAGCTCCACCTAGTATGGAGCCACGCTCCACTAGCACTAGCTACAGGGTGCCCAGCCAACCACATAGCATGGCATATGACATGGCACATGACACAGGCTGTACCTGTAACACTACCCTCCCTCTCCAAACAAGCCCCCCTATACAAAAAAAAAAAATTAGCCCCTATTTTAGATACTCGCATCCAGAGCTATCCTAACCGCTCGATCTTAGATACTCGCCTCTAGAGCTATCTTAAACGCTCCTAAAGCACCCGATTTTAGATACTTGTATCTAGAGCCATCTCAAACGCTCCTAACGTACCTGATTTTAGATACTCGCATCTAGAGCCTATCCTATTCCAAACGCTCGATTTTGCTTAGCGCCTTGCCTCCTACCGCTACGCCTTCCTTCTTCGCGTCTACGATAGCGGCCCCGGGAGCTTAGGGTACGCGTTGTAGAACTCCTAGATAGCGTTATTACAGCCGCGTAGATCTATTATAGGTTACTAAGTTAGGTTATTATAACCTTCCTACTTAACTCGGTACTACTAGCGGCTATTCGCTACCTTACCGAACCCTACGATCCTCTCGAACCTCTATTCTACTATGTCTTCGCCCTTATTAGTCTATATAACTATACGCCCGTAGTTAGCGCTTACGTCGTCGTCAACCCTCTTTTAGCCGGCTAGCCCCTACCCTAGGTAGCGCCTTACCCTCGAGACGTAGAACGTAGGGAAGATCGTTATATTCGCCGGGAGCTTTAGAGTCACCGCGTATAACGAGGCCTTTGTAACCTCGAACGGGCCCTCCTACTACGGCGCGAGCTTCGTAGTTAGCCTACTAGTCTTATAGTTCTATATATCGAGCATCGCTATATCGCTAACGCGGTACTACGGCGCGTCCTCCCTATAGCGGTTCGCGTTCTACTTATAGCGGTCCTATAACTACTTTACTAGCGCTATAACCTTCCTAAGGATCGCCTCGAAGCGGTCTATAAGCTCCGATACCTAGAAAAACTCCCGCTTCTACTACTTTAAGATATTTAGTAGGTATAGCTTCGACGGCTCTACGTCTATCCTTGGGTTAAAGCTATAATTCGCGAAGAACAGTAATATACCCGTTGTCTTAGAGACTATATTGTTCCCTACAAACTCCGCTAGGGGGAGCTAGTTAACCTAGTTATCCTATATCTAGTTAATATATAGCTATAGGTACTGCTTTAGTTCCGCGTTAATCTGCTCTATCTAGCTATTTGTCTAGGGGTAGAACGCTAATAAAGGTTTTAGGGTAATCGCAAGGTACGCTAATAGCGCCCTCTAGAACCCTAAAACAGACTACGTACCTTTATCCAACATAATTGTCTCTAGTATACTATAGAGTAAGTATACGCGCTTAATAAACTAGTTAGCTAGCTCGTTAGCCTCTAGTGTCGCTATTGTAATAAAGTAGTATATCTTTGTAAGCTAGTTAACTACTACTACTATATACCTAAACTCCTACCCCCTCTGTTTATATAGCGGGAGCGGTATAATATAGTCTACCGATATATTTTACTATAGCGCTAATAGTAGTAGGAGTAGCTTAAGGAACCCTATAGGCTTCGAGCAGGGGTTCTTTGTCTTAAAGTATAGTATATAGGCTTCTACGAACGTCCTTACTAATACGCTTATCCCTAGCTACTAGTAGACCCTATTTATTAGGTTAAGCGTCTTTGTCCTCCCTAGGTACTTACTAGGCCCTAACGTATATATCTAGTAGATAAGCTACAAATAGAGCTCTAAATTACCTAGGTTAATTATTAGCCTACTACGGTAGAACGCCCTTCCTAAGACTAGCTTGTACTTAGCAAATAGTACTCTTAGCTCCTACTTAATCTTGCTTAGCTAGGCGTATACCTCCTAGTCGCTAAGCGCCTCTACTATATCTACTATAAATAGCAAGGTCGTATAGCTCTCTATAATAAAGTCGTTAGTGTAGTACGAAACGTCAAGGCTAAAGAGCTCTAGTATCTCGCCTAGTAGCTTAGCGTTGTATTTACTACTAAAGGTCTCTAGGTCGAACTTGCTTAGGTCGATCAGGGGGCGCCGCCTGTTCTATAGCCTATTATCTTTAACGTCTTTTAGTATAAACTCTAGCTTCTTACTAGGCGCGTTAGGGCGGCCGTTTGCTATACCTAGGCAGTAGATAATCTAGAAGTCAAAGTGCAACAAGAACTCCAACTAGTATATATAGCGTAGCGATAGCTGCTTTGTTATACCAAAGGTCTATAGGTTCTTATAATCTATAATAATATCGAACCTCTTAGCTGTACCTTCAAGCTCGAGGCGCTATTCCTCGAGCGCTTTAACAATTATAAGGAGCTCCTTGTTATAGATATTGTAGTTGCACTTAGTTGTAGTATACTTCGCTAAGAAGAAAGTAACTAGATATAACTTACCGTTATCCCCCTCTTATAGTAGCGCTCTACCTGCTAACTAGTCTAACGTATTAACTTCTACTACCGCTCGCTTCTCCTAGTTATATATCTATAGTGCTAGTACCGTAATAAAGTATACCTTTAGGCGCTAGAAAGCCGCCTTGTACTACTCGGACTACTCCTAGTCTACTGTCTTTTTCGTAAGCTTGTATAGTAGCTATATATAGCTCGAAAAACCTTATATAAATTAGCGGTAGAAGTTCGCGAACCCTAAGAACCGCTAGAGGTACCTTCTTATCTCTAGAGCCTCCTAATTACATACTGCTTCGACCTTGTCTAGGTCTATCTTAATGCCCCTAGGTATAATAATAAGCCCTAGGTACTTTGTCCGCTTCGTATAGAACTTACACTTGTTAATATCTACCTATAGGCCTATATCGATTATATACTTTAGCACCTCCCTAACTTGCTTAATATACTCCTCGAGCGTACTAGAGTAGACTAGGATATCGTCTAGGTACGCTATTATATAGTTATCTAGAGTATCGTAGAGGATATTGTTTACGTAATACTAGAAGGTAGCGGGCGTACCCTACAGGCCGAATAGCGTAACTAGCGTCTTATATAGGCTAAATCTTGTAATGAACGCTATAAGCTACTTATAGCCTGGCGCTACGCGTACTCGGTTAAACGCTACGATTACGTCGAGCTTCGTAAAGATCTTCGCCTTATAGATAGAGTCTAGGGTCTCCTGGATTAGTAGGATAGGGTACCGGCTCTTTAGCGTTACGTTATTAATACTATAGTAGTCGATATAGATCCTAATACCTCCGCCTAGCTTCTAGGCTATAAGGATAGGCAATAAGGCGCTCGAGCGTAAGGGCTAGATAAACCCCTTCGCGAGGTTGTTGTCGAGCTAGCGCTTTAGTACATGTAGCTCTATTAGCAATATCGGGCAATTCCTCGAGTATAGGACTATACTCCCTAGGAGTAGCTCGATCCTATAGTTATACGTATAGTAAGGGGGTAAGATATTAGCGTCCTATAGGATAAAAGCGGCTACTAGGTCTTAGTATTCCTTCGGTAGGCGCGCCTTAATCTCGTCTAGGGTAGGCGCTAGTCTATCTACTTTATTAAAGAACTTCTTAGAATCCTCCTCTATAATCTTATTAAACTTCTCGTCCCCTTTAGCAAATACGTCGATAAAGCTATAGAACCTTGCTAGGAGTATCGACTTTATATACTCTAGTATACTCTCTTAACTTAGTAGATCCTTAAAAAACTACTTAGGTAGAACTAGTATATAGTCTCTCTTCTTAGCCTCTACTACTCTCTCTAGCTTACCTATTATAGTCTATATAACTACTACGCCCTTCTATTAGTATACTACTAGGAAGCTCGCTCCATTTAGGATCTTCGCGTTATTCTAGCGGATCTTCCCCTATACTTAACTAAGCGGGGGTAGGGTATAGGGGGGGGAACAGGGCCTAGGGGGTAGTCTCCTAGCGCTAGCTACTACCTCTACTAGCCTTAGTAATGTAGGGGGCGGCGCTTCGACCGGCGTACCTATCGCTCCTAGCGGTACAAGCGTCCCCTATAGGTCGGCCTACGCGCCTCCCTAGGACGCGGATCTCTACCGTCTATAGGCCCGTCTCCGCCTATTAGACCGCCTAGCTCTCTCGTAGTTAGAGAGCTTACTTATAGCAATAGTAACCTCCTTATTGTTACTAAAGGTACTATAGTCGTTGTCTTTAGGTATATCCTCTACCGTTATATAGTACCGCTCGCTGTTCCTAGAGGGTAGGGGTACCTCTAGCTAGCCTACCTACTAAGCGACCTAGCTCCTAATATACTCTAGTAGGTACCTCCTACGGTAGTACTCTGTAAATTCGAGCTATAGGGTCTCCTAGTCGATCCGTAGGTTATACTTCCGTAGCTACGGAAGGCCTAAGATTACTAGGGTCTCCTTTATAAGCGTTATAACGAAGTATACTAGGGTCTCCTAGTAGTCGCTAACGACTAGCGTAAGCGCTACTAAGTGCTCGATCTAGCGTAAGAACCCTCCGTTAGCTAGAAATAGCAGCCGCTATACCGCCAGCCTCTCTAGTAGTAGCCTATTCGTAACTACAAAGCTAAAATCTATAAACGCTAGACCTATACAACCTAAGTCTACAAGTACTATATACTCTACATTGCGCCTACTAACTGCTAGGTATAATAATAAAAGAATAGATTTAGCGCTACTACCTACGGCACTAATAACTAAACTATCTCCCTATCCCTCCTATAGCTAGCGGTACCCCTCCTATAAGCAATAGTTTATAAGAGCTCCTTGTTTCTCTAGTCGTTATATAAGAAGCCGAAACTAGAGGGTTACTCTATACTCTAGTAAGCGCTATAGTCCTTCTACTTGTCTACCTCCCTAATAACAAAACCGCTCTAGTTAGGGACGTCCGTAAAACGTATAGCAAGCCCGCCTTAACCCCTCTAATAGGCCCTAGCGTAGCCGCTTACGCCGCTACAAGCTAGGAGGCCCCTAGAGGGAGCTTAACCGAAGCCTTGCTAAGTAGGCTGCTACTATCCCTAGGGCTACTGCTATCTCTACGCGCCGCCATAGCCCTACGCTCCGCTATAGCCCTACGCTCCGCTATAGCCCTACACTCCGCTATAGCCTTATACGCTACTATAGCCCTATACCCTACTATAGCCCTACACGCCGCTATAGCCCTACGCGCCTCCGCGCTACGGCTAGCCGCTATAGCTACTATAGCCTCCTCGGCTAGCCTAGTAATACCTTAAGAGGCAGGGGTTTTTACCCGGCCCCCTGTTCAGGGGGTACGGTTTCCTTTGTATATAAACCAGTAGCAGGACCGGCGCGCCGTAAGGCATATCGGAGTACGAATAAATAATACCTTAAGATATAGTTGCTAGCGCTGTACTTAAAGTATAGGCCGCTAGCCCTATAGCGCTCCTTCTCTTACGGTATAAGCGCGGCTAGGGTAACGGCGTCGATCTCTATAGCGTCGGGGTCCTAGGCTCTCCCGGTACCCCCGCTACCGTTACTATAATATATAGTAAGCGCGCCGTTACCGCTATAGATCTTCTTCCTAAAATCCTCTATATCTAAGTTCGTAGATAGGGTCTAGGCTATCTTAGCCTACGCGTCGAAGTTATCTAACGCTAGTAGCCTAACCTATAATGTAAACGTAGCTAAAAGGTAGGCTAAGATCCGTTCTCTAAATATATAGACCTACGTTACGCTCTCGATATTAGCGGTATCGGCTAGGTTCGAGAACTCCGTTAGGAAGTCGTTAAAGTTTACGAACTTATTCTCCTAGACAGGTATATAGAGCTAGTTCGTAGCTACCGTAGCGACGTCGTAGGTTATATACCGCTTCTTAAGGTCGTTTAGGAACTTAGTCCCTATCTTCTAGTACTAGCGCCTATTATTGTCTAGGTAGTTCTCGATCGCCTAGAGCTTTGCCTTAACCGCGTAGCTTACGTTACTACTAAGCATTGCCTTAGCGTATAGGATCTTCGTACGCTCGGTTAAGAACTCGCAAGGGCGTATTCTCTAGCGCCCCTAGACCTTATCTAACTAGTCGTTAAATAGAGTAGTCCGCTTAATAGTATCCTTCTCCTCCCTTATAAACGATATCGGGTAGGGGAGGGACATCGTAGCTAGGTTGTCCTTATTATAGTACTAGTATAATAGCTAGCTACTACTTCTATTACCTCTAGCTAGCGTAGCGCTTGTCGCCTCGAGCGCCTATAGGGTTATTAGTCTCTACTCCTTAAGTATCTTCGAGATTACCGCGTTCGTATACTTCTACACCTTGAGCTATTCGTAAAGCGCCTTACCCTCGGTAACCGCGTTATTAGCTATCGCCTAGGTATTAGCGAGCGTAGTAAGTATCGCCTTCTACTCCGCTAGCGCGGCTCTTAGCTACTTACGTATAATAGCGGCGCGCGACGGGCTAGCTTGCTCTAGCGCCTACATTAGTATATTGTTACTATCTTCTACCCTATCTATTATCCTAGTTTGTTAGGGTAGTTCTATAGGGGTTAGTCCTATATATTAGGTATCCTGTACGTTAGACTGTGAATAGGGGTAGGGTGCTCGTTTTTAACTTGCACTACGTAGTCGAGGTTAAACAAAGTCCGGTATATTAGAAAAAAGAAGCGTTCTAGCTAGTCTAAGGTGTTCGATCTACCTCTAACGGTCTAACTAGCTACGCGCGCGAGTTAAAGGTACAACCTACTGTAACGGTCGTATATAACAAGGTTACATAACAGTACAACCTTCGTAGGAGCTCGCAAGGGCTAAAGGCTCTACGCAGCGAGCTCTACCTAGTATGGAGCCACGCTCCACTAGTACTAGCTACAGGGTGCCCAGCCAACCATATAGCATGGCACATGACATAGCACATGACATAGGCTGTGCCTGTAACAGCTTACTTATAGCGATAGCGACCTTGTCGTTGTTACTAGAGGTACTATAGTTATTGTCTTTAGGTACGTCCTCTACCGTTATATAGTACCGTTCGCTATTCCTAGAGGGTAGGGGTACCTCTAGCTAGCCTACCTACTAAGCGACCTAGCTCCTAATATACTCTAGTAGGTACCTCCTATAGTAGTACTCTATAAATTCAAGCTATAGGGTCTCCTAGTCGATCCGCAGGTTATACTTCCGTAGCTACAGGAGGCCTAAGATTACTAGGGTCTCCTTTACAAGCGTCGTAACGAAGTATACCAGGGTCTCCTAGTAGTCGCTAACGACTAGCGTAAGCGCCACTAAGTGCTCGATCTAGCGTAAGAACCCTCTGTCGGCTAGAAATAGCGGCTACCGTACTACTAGCCTCTCTAGTAGTAGCCTATTCGTAACCGTAAAGCCAAAATCTACGAACGCTAGACCTATATAACCTAAGTCTACAAGTACTATATACTCTATATTACACCTACTAACCGCTAGGTATAATAATAAGAGAATAGATTTAGCGCTACTACCTATAGTACTAATAACTAAACTATCTCCCTATCCCTCCTATAGCTAGCGGTACCTCTCCTATAAGCGATAGTTTATAGGAGCTCCTTGCTTCCCTAGTTATTATATAAGAAGCCGAAACTAGGGGGTTACTCTATACTCTAGTAAGCGCTATAGTCCTCCTACTTATCTACCTCCCTAACGATAAAACCGCTCTAGTTAGAGGCGTCCATAAAACGTATAGCGAGCCCGCCTTAACCCCTCTAATAGGCCCTAGCGTAGCCGCTTACGCCGCTACAAGCTAGGAGGCCCCTAGAGGGAGCTTAACTAAAGCCTTGCTAAGTAGGCTACTACTATCCCTAAGGCTACTACTATCTCTACGCGCCGCTATAGCCCTACGCTCCGCTATAGCCCTATACTCCGCTATAGCCCTACGCCCCGCTATAGCCTTACGCGCTACTATAGCCCTATACCCTACTATAGCCCTACGTACTGCCGTAGCCCTACGCGCCTCCGCGCTATAGCTAGCCGCCGCGGCTACTATAGCCTCCTCGGCTAGCCTAGTAATACCTTAAGATATAGTCGCTAGCGCCGCACTTAAAGTATAGGCCGCTAGCCCTACGGCGCTCCTTCTCTTACGGTATAAGCGCGGCTAGGGTAATAGCGTCGATCTCTATAGCGTCGAGATCCTAGGCTCTCCTAGTACCCTCGCTACTACTGCTATAATATATAGCGAGTACGCTATTGCTACTACGGATCTTCTTCCTAAAGTCCTCCGTATCTAAGTTCGTAGATAGGGTCTAGGCTATCTTAGCCTATACGTCGAAGTCGTCTAACACTAGTAGCCTAACCTATAACGTAAACGTAGCTAAAAGGTAGGCTAAGATCCGTTCTCTAAATATACGGACCTATATTACGCTCTTAATATTAGTAGTATTAGCTAGGTTCGAGAACTCCGTTAGGAAGTTATTAAAGTTTACGAACTTATTCTCCTAGACAAGTATATAGAGCTAGTTTGTAGCTACTATAGCGATATCGTAGGTTATATACCGCTTCTTAAGGTCGTTTAGGAACTTAGTCCTAGTCTTTTAGTACTAGCGCCTATTGTTGTCTAGGTAGTTCTCGATCGTCTAGAGCTTCGCCTTAACTATATAGCTTACGTTACTACCGAGTATTGTCTTAGCGTATAGGATCTTTATACACTTAGTCGAGAACTTACGAAGGTATATTCTCTAGCGCCCCCGGACCTTATCTAACTAGTCGTTAAATAGGGTAGTCCGCTTAATAGTATCCTTCTCCTCCCCTATAAACGGTATTAGGTAAAGGAGGGATATTGTAGCTAGGTTATCCTTGTTACGGTACTAGTATAATAGCTAGCTACTACCTCTACCGCCTCTAGCTAGCGCGGCGCTTGTCGCCTTAAGCGCCTATAGGGTTATTAGTCTCTACTCCTTAAGTATCTTCGAGATTACTACGTTCGTATACTTTTACGCCTCGAGCTATTTATAGAGCGCCTTACCCTTAGTAACTACGTTGTTAGCTATTACCTAGGTATTAGCGAGCGTAGCGAATATCGCCTTCTACTCTGCTAGCGTAGCTCTTAGCTACTTACGTATAATAGCGGCACGCGACGGGCTAGCTTACTCTAGCGCCTACATCGGTATATTATTACTATCTTCTACCCTATCTATTATCCTAGTTCGTTAGGGTAGTTCTATAGGGGGTAGTCCTATACGTTAGATATCCTATACGTCGGACTGTAAATAGGGGTAGGGTACTTGTTTTAACTTATACTATATAGTTAAGGTTAAACAAAGTCCGGTACGTTAGAAAGAAGAAACGTTCTAGCTAGTCTAAGGTGTTTGATCTACCTCTAACGGTCTAACTAGCTACGCGCGCGAGTTAAAGGTACAACCTACTATAACAGTTGTATATAACAAGGTTACACAATAGTGTAACCTTCGTAGGAGCTCGCAAGGGCTGAAGGCTCTACGCGGCGAGCTCCACCTAGTATGGAGCTACGCTCTACTAGCTACAGGGTGCCTAGCCAACCACATGGCATGGCACATGACATGGCACATGACATAGGCTGTGCCTGTGACACTGTGACACTAAGAAGCTAGCGAAGGACTAGAGCAGTGGCCTCTGCGTAGTAGCAGGAGGCTATAGGACTACGCCGATTAGGTACCTAGAGACAGAGGCCTAGGTCCTGCTAGTAGACCTCTACCTAAACAAGCGACTAGCTAACTTCGAAGCTAGGATATACAAACCACTCCTCTAGTTAGGGGAGGGACTAGGGCGCCCTCTAGTTATAGTAGTAAGCTTAATCTAGAAGGTATATACAAAGTTATTTAGGAGGTTCTAGAAGAGGAATAGGAGAACGTAGGGGAGGAAGCCTAGTCTAGCCCTATAGGGGCTAATAGTAGTCGAGAGAGTAGCGGCTATAGCGAACAAGTAGGCTAAATAGAAGTAGAAAATAGAGAAGCTAAAGAATAAGACCCTCGATATAAATAGAGTAGTAGAGCTTACTTAGTAGGAGCGTAAGATAGTAGCCTAAGAAAGGCGCGCTACGCTTACAAGAGTAATAAGAAGACCTATATACTACTTTATAGATAATAACCCCCTAGTATAGCTATTTATAGATCTTGCCCTTAAGAGGTATAAGGGCCTAAGTAAAGTATAGAGGTTACTACTTACCTAAGCGTATAGTAGGGACATTAGCCTTAGGGAGTACCTAAATAGGGTAAATATCCCTAAGATTACTACGCTATACTACGAGTATAGCAAGGGTAAAGAAACGATTAAGTACCTAGTAATATAGTATAAAGATCTACCGAAGCGCTAGATATAGGAGGAATTATAGATATTATTACAACGGGATCTATAGCTTGTCTTATAGTAAGGTATATAGCTATATAGGAGCTTAGTAAAGGTAGTTATTAGCTAGTTAATAGATTCGAGGCACCTAATAAAGTATAGCGTTACTTATAGACTATAGCTCGAAGCTACGTAGGCTATAAAAGCTGCCGAGCGTAGCGGAGAGGGTGCAGGAAGCGCCAAACCGAGCCGCTAAGAGAGATAGGGGCTACCTTTTATACGTAGTAAGATGGATTTAAAGCGTAGAATTAGGAGCGAAGGCAGGGGTTTTTACCCGGCCCCCTGTTCAGGGGGTACGGTTTCCTTTGTAAATACACCAGTAGCTAGACTAGCGTGCTATAAGGTATATCGGAGTACGAATAATAATATATAGCCTAAGCTATGTTAGGGTCGAACTCGCTAGGGTACTTAAATAATACTTCTTTACCTAGGATATAGTTAAGTAGCTTATATAATACTACTTTCAAGGTAAATTAGACGTTCTAAGCGTACTAGTTAGCTAGCTTCTTAAGTATAGCAAGGTTAGTAGTTAACTTAGTAGTAGATATCTTAACTACTAGCTAGCTCGCAGGTTCAGGCTAAGGCGGTCGAAGGATTAGTGCTTTTAGCGTAGCTTAAAGGTAATTTAAGTAATAAGACTCTTAATTGTTAAACCTAAACTATAGGGTCGGAATCTAATTGGTCTGAATAGACAGAGGATTTAACAGTGATGATAGTTTCAATTATATTAATCTATATAACTGTGAAAAAGCTATATGTAGCTTAAAAGCCCATTTCCTCAGGGGAGCCTACAGATACCTAATGCTATTCCAAGACTAGTCTACCCCTGAACCCCTGAGTGGGTTCATCCAATATTCGCTATAGTGGTCCCAATTTGCCACAGTGGGTTCAACACTCTCTTAGCATCCTTCCTGAACCTCACCATGCCGCCCCCTATAGCCGGCCATGTTCGCGAATCGGCCAAGCAGATCACAACGACTCATTGCTTATCGGTAATAAGTTCATCCTCCCGCCGACAACTGCCCGCTCC
Organism: Trichocladium antarcticum; assembly: GCA_033297235.1. Lineage (NCBI taxonomy): Eukaryota > Fungi > Ascomycota > Sordariomycetes > Sordariales > Chaetomiaceae > Trichocladium > Trichocladium antarcticum. The sequence goes on from MU853423.1 coordinate 559,318, forward strand.
TATCAAGTAACGTTATCTATGGAAGGACAGTAGAAGCTTCTGGTACACCCTCTCGCGTTTTCCCCGCAACACGCCCGTTGCCTGTTGTCTGCTTTCTGAAGATCGATGGTTCCGGCAGGCTGGTCGCATGCCTGCGGCCGCTGTCAGACCGCGCAGCAAGTTACCCAATTAAAGCCGCCGAATCTGCAGCCTCGCCAACTAGCTATCCCGCACGCAGGCCACCACGGCTAATCAAGAAGAGCAGCCTTGCATCCTGCTGCCTGAATGAAAGCTCCTTGAGCGCCTGGCAGCCTTGGTGTTGTGAGCAAACTGACGTACTGAAATGTACACCACCCCCACACCTAAATCTAGCCCCCCTCTAGCCCTCGCCCGCTTGATACTGCAGGCCGGGGAGCGCTCCCGGGAGCGTGGAACGGGTGTGTGGGAAGAAGGGTGGGAAGGAAGGAAAGGGGCTCGTCACGGTGAGCAACCCCGACCGGGGCCTCTCCCGTCACATTAGCCGTTGGCCCGGGACTCAGGCCATCAGGCGGTTCACACTGCGCTTCAGTCGCATATTGCCACAGATCTGTGATAATAGTGCTAAGCGCCATAGGTCGGGCGCTACGACTGCGAAATGATTGGCCAGGTTGGAGCTGCTAGGGCCGTAACGCGGTCTTCACACTAGGTACTTGACTGGTGACAGATGTGGCATCCTTCTAGAGAGCGCCTCGTGAAGGACACCCATGGAGGCATCCGCAAAGTGCATGAGTCGAACCAACAGTCAAGAGTATCGTATACTCGTGAATCCTCACCATAAATATCTAGCCACTCTCCCACTCTACTCTCTTTTTTACGCACGAAACACATAGCCTCTCTCCCCCCTTGTCTTCCGCTCTCTGCCTCTGTCGTATAAACTATCGATAATACAAACATTCTATTGAATATCCGCATTGAATCATACACTACATCTCTCGACATTTCGGCTCCCTACACGCTTCTCAGGCTCATCACGTAAGAATATCATATACTACATCATACGAATTTTGACAGGAAAGAACGAATACTAACACTTAGGCTCTGCAAGGATACTTTTCGACATAATGTCGACTTCGGATTCCCATGGCAGAAGCGATAATGCGCAGTGGAGACCTGACCCTCACTGTGAAGATGTTGAACCCACTGTGGCAAATGGGACCACTGTGGCGATATTGGATGAACCCACTCAGGGGTTCAGGGGCAGATTGGTCTTGGCATGGCATTGGGTATCCGTTGGCTCCCCCGAGGAAATGGGCTTTTGAGCTACATAGAGCTTTTTCATAGTTACATAGATTGATACAATTGAAGCTATTATCACTGTTGTATCCTCCGTCTGTTTAGACCAATTAGATCACCGACCCTATAGTTTAGGTTCGACAATTAAGAGTCTTATTACTCAAATTACCTTTGAGCAACGCTAAAAGCACTAATCCTTCGACCGCCTTAGCCCGAACCTTCGAGCTAGCTAGTAGTTAAGATATCTACTACTAAGTCGACTACTAACCTCGCTATACTTAAGAAGCTAGCCAACTAGTACGCTTAGAACGTCTAGTTTACCTCGAAAGTAGCCTTATACGAACTGCTCGACTACGTCCTAGGCAAAGAGGCCCTACTTAAGTACCCTGGCGAGTTCGATCCTGATACGGCCTGGGCTGTATACGAAGCTAAAACTATAGCTAAGTTCGATCGCTTGAACCTATCCTCAACCCTAGCACGAGACATCGACTACGACGGCGCCGATACGCCTGTCTTACGAGTTACCCGAAGCGGCACGGCCTACGCCCCCGCCCCTAGCTACGCTAGCGCTTACGCCGGAGCCGGCGGCGGCAACAACGACAACGCGGCTACTGTCGTAGCCGCCCGAGCGGCTAAGCAAGTATACCTATTAACGGTGTAGAACCGGATGCTCTCTATCTTAGAGAACAACTACCGAGAGAAGGCCTAAGAGGCGGCCTAATAACGGAAGGAAGTCTAGAAGCTCCGGGACTTTATTATAGATATAGTCTAGGTCTAGCTACGAATAACCCGACTTCGTGTAGACTAAGGCGTCGATAAGTGGTACTATATCTACAAGGGATTTAGGGCTAACGATATCGAGGCCGCTATAGCCCTCCGCGAGAAGATCCGAGCGTACTACGCTATCCTTGAACAATCGAGGTTCGCGACTATAGTATAAGAGGACTTCGAGCTGTAGATTAAGAAGTAGGAGATATTAATGGAGGAAGCTATTATAAGAGATATCTAGGAGGGAAGCCTCCCGATCGTATAGATTGCTAACCTAAGCAAAGCTATAAACTAGACACCCCTTGCCTTCGTTACTTGATTAGAAAAATAAAGAGTAGTTGCTACTAACTTCTAAGACTATACGATCAAGGATATAACCTACTAACTGCGGATCGGCGCCTAAGACCTCCTGCCGAAATCGAAGCCTAGGGTTACCCGCGGGGCGTTCCCGACGTTTAGTAGCGGAGACAAGAGAAAGAGAGGCGATACGAGTTCCTAGTAGGACGAGGAGGAGATTGCGCTATATAAGGCGTATTACGGAACCTACGATATAGAGAGATACTACTATCTATACCTATCTAGAGCCCCCTGGGGCTTTATACCTAGAGACTATATCCTCTAGAGAATAGAGAGAAACCTTAAGGCTAACCCCTCGATCAAAGCTAAGACAGGGCGGATAAAGCCGAAGAGACAGAGAACTAACCTGAAAGAGTTATCCTAAGATTAGGATTAACTCCCTATAGCGTTAGCCCCTAGTAGGAGCATATAACAACAACGTACTTCCCTAGAGTACCGCCCTACTTTGTAACTAGAGGTAGCTAAACATTAGATACCTGCTGCTTTGCTACTAGTAGATGAGAGACCTGCTGCCTTAAAAACAGTAGATAAGAGACCTGCTGCCTTAAAAACAGTAGAAGAGAGACCTACTGCTTTAAAACTAGTAGAAGAAAAGTGCCGAAAGGCCTACGAGATACCTACTGTGAATTTAGTAGAAGAAGAGCGCTAAAACTCTATAAAACTAGCAGTGGCCCCCTAAGAGTGCTAGACAGCTAATCAAATAGCCGAGGCCCCCCCTGTTTAGACAAACACCTCTTTAGAGATAATATCGGCACCTAGCTAGGAAGCTACTAAGATATTAGAGAATTTTCTGACGCCCTACTTCAAGAAGTAGGTATAGTAGCTAGCTAGGTACAGACGTGCAGTTAGAAGGTATACCGTAAGCTTCTTTACTACACTAGCGGCCTTCTAAGTAGGGTAGCTTATATACCCTCTGGTCAACTCGTCCATCCTCGATTCCAGCTTAACCATCCACCTATGTAACAACCTCTCCCGGTTCAAGTCACTACCTTGCCTTACAAGCCCGTCCGATTACGTTTAGGCGGAAGAACACCCTGTTGCTATCGAGGGATACAGCGAGGTCGATATTATAGTTAAGACTAAGAATGGATCCCGAGTTATTACTCTTAAGGACGTAGCTTTCTACCTAACCTTCGCCTATAATCTCGTCTCTCTCTAATAACTCAAGAACCGTAGTATCTAGTAGGATATACGCAATAACTACCTACGGCGCGGAGACATAGTATACCTCTACAACGTTTAAGACCGATATAGCCAATTCGTTCTAGAATATATCCCTTAGACTACTATATACGCCGCCTTCGCTACTAGAAAACAGAAGCTTAATACCTAGACTGCGCGGGCACTATCTAGAGTAGATGCGATAACATAGTACCTACGACTCGGCCACCTAGGTCCAAGGGCCCTTGAACACCTTGTTAATAGCGCCTATAGAGTTAAGATCAAGGGTATTACTACGGTTTAATACAACGGGTACGGATGTAGCAAAGCTAAACGAAGAATTAGCCGCGAACTACGCCTAGACCCGCCAAAGCTAGGAGACTATATTGCTATCGACTTCTACGAATACACAGGCGCGTAACAAGACTATACTATACTGCTACTTGCTACTAACTAATACTCTGGATATACGTAGGACTACTATATAAAGAACTATAAAGGCGATAATATCCTAGCGGCCCTGAAGACCCTGTTCTATATACTAGAGACCTAGTATAAGATTAAGCCTAAAGCGATCGAGTACGACAACGAGTTTACTAAGACCGACGCTATTAACGTATTCTTCGGACTTAAGGGAGTCAAAGTCAAGCCCTACGCCGCCTATACGCAAGAACAGAACGGGGTAGCAGAGCGCTCGGGGGGTATAATCAAAGAAAAATAACGTTGTATAGCTCTAAGCGCTAACTTCCCGATTAAACTATAGCTCGAGATTTCCCGAGTATCGGTCTACCTTTATAACTATACACTAAGGCAAGGTAACGGGTAGAAGACCCTATTCGAAATGTTCTACGAGGGTCTAGAAAAGAGAAGCATAGTTGTAATAGAACGACAAAAACTAGTACTGAATTATTTGAAGGTATATAGCTACAAAGCATTCGCTATAACAACCACGGTGTAGAAAAAGGAGCGCCGACTATAGAGATTCGAGCTAACGGCCTTCGTAGGATACCTGGTAGGATACTAATCCTCTAATATCTACCGAATTTAGAACCCTAGAACCAACGATGTCGTAGCTACCCGAGACGTTATTTTCGACGAAACATAGGTCTTTTCCGGAGACCCCGATCGCATCGCGATTGACCAAAAACAAGTCGACCTAGAGGCACTTACCTAGTAGCTTGTAGAGCAAGAGATAAGAAACCTAGCCACTAAACTAGATGAACAAGAACCTAAAGATAAGAACGAAGAAGACGAGGACATCGCCTTCTACCTAACCGATAACGTGTTAGAAGAAGAAGAAGTAGAGGAAGAAATCTTAGATACTATTGTAGTTAAAGGCGACGCCTCTGGCGATTTCCCTAAGTTCTACTAAACACCTCCTACAACACCTCCTGCTACTCTGTTGACTGCGCTGATCATTAGTATAAAAGCCGACAATGCTATAGAAATCGCGGTGGCATTTGAACTATAGTACGTAGCTTTCTACGCGGGTATACTATCGACCGTGGTTAGTACGCTAAGAGACAAGCCTATTATAAGAGCTACGATTAACCGACTCTAGCGAAAGATAACGACCCTGTTAATTAAGCCTAAGAAAGCAAAAACAATAGAGGAAGAGGAGACACCGCGGGGGACTATTACAAAGAAACGTATTATATAGCTAATAAAGAAGAAAGATAGTATTAAACGCCTACATCGCGATATCTTTCCCCTCGAGCTAAAGTAGCATTACGATCTTAAGAACTACTTGCTAGAAGCCCTTTTCCTATAAGCAGAGAGGGACTATTTAGCTAGCTACGATATTAAGTAGTTATAGGATAAGATTTCCCGCTATCAAGCGGGTATATAGTAGATTCTAGACTATATATAGGTTTACGTCTATAAGTTCAGCCAAGACGGCTTCCTCGATAAGTATAAGGCACGGCTTGTAGTCCGTAGTAATTAATAATAAAAGGGCGTAGCAGAAGAGAATTACGCTACGACCCTCGCGATCTAGTTACTCCGAACAGTGCTCGCTATTACAGTAAGATTCGATCTCGAGTTGATTTAATTCGACGTAGTTAACGCGTTTGTAAATACGTTCCTCGACGAACTTGTGTATATGTAGATACCCTAGGGCTACTATAGAGGCGGGAACATTCTAAAACTAAACAAAGCTCTATATAGGCTAAGAAAATCCCCTCTTCTATAGCAACGCGAGCTAACCAATACTCTAAGAAGTCTAGGATTCGTCTTGATACTACGCGAACTATACGTAATAATGAACGGCGACGTTATTGTCTTCTTCTACGTTAACGACATTGTTATCGCCTACTATAAGAACAAGCAAGAGAAGGTAAATAAGATCGTCCGCGGGCTCCGAGAGAAATACGAGCTTACTAGCGGTAACGAGCTATAGTGGTTCTTAGGTATCGAGATCTACTAAAAGAGAGCAAAGAAGCTCGTCTAGCTTAGCCAGACATCCTACCTTAAGAAGATCGCGAAGCTTACGGACTTACAAGCTATACTAAGAACGCCTATAACGACGGTAGAACTGCTTCTATACGAGGACATTGTAGACCTATACGTAACGCGCCTCTACTAGAAGAAGATTGGTTCGCTACTCTACGTAGCTATTACGTTATAACTAGACATTACATTCGTAGTCTTAAGACTTTCCCGATTTAATTACAACCTAGGCCTAGACTACTACGCGGCGGCCGACCAAGTGCTAAGATATCTCTATTATATACGCTTCTTTACCCTCTAACTAGGAGGAGGCGATTGGCTGATCGTAGTAAGTGACTCTTCCTTCGCTAACAACCTTATTAACCGAAAAAGCTTATAAGGCTTTGTAATCTAACTGTTTGGCGGTTTGATCGTATAGCGTATAAGCAAGCAAGATACAGTTACTACGTTAACGACTAAAGCCGAGCTATTAGCGCTCTTGCAAGCGGCTAAAGAAGGTATATTTGTAAGCGGATTAATCTCCGAGCTAACGGTCGCTCTTAATAACGATTGGATTACGATCTAGTGCGACAACTCGTAGACTATCCGTCTTGTTAACGCTAAGATCGCTACTCTATAGACTAAGCTCAAGTACGTAGATATCTACAACTACTAGCTAAGGCAGGAGCGCGAAGCCAGTAAGATCAAAGTGGAATACGTTCCTACTGCGAAGATAATAGCCAACGGGTTTACCAAGGCCCTGACGGCAGATAAACACTAAGAATTCGTTAAGATAATTAATATAGCGCCTATCGAGAGCCTTATCCGCTAGAGAGCAAGTAAGGTTCTAATAGAAGAGAGTATAGCCCTTATGGCGGGATACCCGTGGTCTATGTAAGGGGGTGGGACCAAAGGAGTCTCCTGACTCTACCTACTAGAAAACAAGAGATAGAGACCGGAGGGAGCCTGAGGCTAGATGGCTACGGAACGGATACCAGGGAGCTAGATTGCTAGGGAATTTGGATCTTAGGAATAACCTCACTTGTAGGAATGCTCCAGAGCGGCTGCCTAGCAGTTACTCTGAGGGGGTGTGTTGAACCTACTGTGGCAAATGGGACTACTGTGGCGATATTGGATGAACCTACTCAGGGGTTCAGGGGCAGATTGGTCTTGGCATAGCATTAGGTATCCGTTGGCTCCCCCGAGGAAATGGGCTTTTGAGCTACATAGAGCTTTTTCACAGTTACACAGATTGATACAATTGAAGCCATCATCACTGTTGCATCCTCCGTCTGTTCAGACCAATCAGATCACCGACCCTATAGTTTGGGTTCGACAGAAGATTGCGGCGGGACCGGCATACTTCCCGCAGTCTGGGGCATCGTGGAAGTCCCATGCGACGAATGCAATGGTTCAGACCAAACCTGTGAAAACTGCAATGGAACTGGTGTCACTGAGGACATGGGTCTATTGAAGGAAGCGCGGGAGTGTGACTGTGACGGCTATTTTTAGCACTACTTGTATTTCCGGCTCGAAGGAGAGTCTTTGCCTCTAGTCAGTCATGTCATCCTACATCTGTTCGCGCACCCTTTGCATGAGCAAACCGTACGCAACCTAAATCTCCTTGTCCTTGATAATCTTCGTAAGATACGTGCCTAAATCGCCAAACCCCTCAACCTTGCCCAGCTTGTTGACAAGGTGCTCAACATCACGAAGCATACTGCAAACATTGATTAGTATGGCCACACAAACGAAAGGGTGTCCAGGTCCTACCAATCACGACCAGTCTCCGTCTCTGGGTTCACCTCCTTAAACACACTGCCTAAGAGGTCCTTATAGCTCGCGAACACCGACACCATCACCAGCCCCACCGCCTGCTCGGGTAGGTGCTTGCTGAGTGCTTTGTATAGCTTGCCCGTGTCCTTGGTCAGGTCTCTTGCGTACTTGCGTACGTCCTCGGCGCTCTCTTGTCCCCATATCGTCTCACGTGCCTTCTTGGACAGCTTGCCCGCGCGCGACGCCATGATCTCTACCGACTTCTGGTATATGGCGTCCTGATGCTCTTGAAGGGCGTGCCGCACCCTGTCGAACTCGCCTCTAAGGTTTGCGCTGGGTCGGCCAGCCGGTGCGTGGCGCCGCACAAACTCGCGGACATGCGGGATAATGGTTGCGATAAACGACAACGCTTGTAACGTAAGCGCCAGGTGCGCCGTCGTGATGTTCTTAAGGCCGGCCGAGCGTACGGCGCCGGCGCCGAGGATAAGCTGCCGACAGCGGGAGTCGAACATCTGTAGGTACAACACGAGCGACATGGCGATATCCACCGTCATGGACGGAATGCCGCATATTAGGCGGAGAAAGTGCGATGTTCCCTCGAGGCAGAGGATGGCTGAGTAGGGAAGCAGGAACGTCTCCCCTTCGATGATGGCGCGTCCGACCTTGTCTTCTGCCGTGCTGTCCTCCGTACTCTCCATCTCCTCAGCTTCCTCCTGCGATAGTGGCGCCCATATCTTGCTCATCTCGGTCCATGCCGGCGGGTCTGAAGTACTGCACTCGAGAATCTGCTTTAGGATCTCGTTATCCTTAGCATTGAAATCTTTAACTTGCCAGTTATCGGCATCCATCCCCTGGGCAAGAACCTGTTTTTCCCGATCCCTGTGCGCCTGGATAAAGTCTTGAACATGGCCATTAACGATAGTTTTGAGCGACGTCCCTGCTCGCCCCGAGATGGCTTCGCATTCGTTGGTGAAGAAGAGGTTGAGAGTAAAGTAGCGCAGAAAGTGAGCCAGTGGCAAGCTTGTGGTCTGCTCGGATCGAACTCGGAGAATCTTGTTGATGTTCTCGTAACTAACGTCCACTGCCTGGCACAAAAAATTAGGGAGATCAAGTGCGACGTGCATTTCCTCCTGAATCTCGAATCTGGAAGCGTGTATGGCAGGATCCTGGCTCCCGATTCGCAACCAAATCAGAGGAAGCTTGACCGGGTCCTCCGTGTCGGGATTCCCAATGGCGCAAGCAATATCCAGAAGAACACTGGATTGGGTCTTTAGTCGCCTTAGTGTCTCGGCGACGCCAATGAACATGGTGGAAAATAGTCTTTCAGCGTCTTCCGCGTCGAGAGCGCGAATGTTCCGGGCGAGAACGGAAGATTTCTCTTGGTTGGTGCGACTGCGGCCCCCGCTGATGGTCGATGCTGATGTGATGGATTCGACGTCCTCAGTCGAACTAGGGAGCGGTCCGCGCACGACGTTTCGGATTTCGCGTAGCACCAATTCGCGATACGCCTGGATGGCCGTCGAGATGGAGCTAGATCGATGGAGGCCGGCAACGTTATGGAAAAGAGCCGTACGTAGCTCATCAGTCCTGCCCATATAAGCAGGAGGGGCCGAAACCTCCTGCGGTTGACCCCCTTTGGCCCGTAGTGACGCAGCCTCCCATCTGAGGAGAACTTGCTGTGTTGATACGGACTGGACATGGCGTCGCAGGTCTCCGATGAGTAGATTGTGAACCTTGGACTCGAACACCTTGCCGATTCGAGACCGGAGAATCGCCATGTCGCTAACCACCCCTTGTAATGCCGCGGCCGCGCGTATGTCTCGGAGCTGCATATGTGTTGATGGTTCGTCACTGAATGTCTCGTCGCGCTCGCCGGCCATCAATAGCTTGATGGCATCAATTTCGACAAGAGCCCTTTCGACCTCCCCTTCATCAATCAGCGACTCGCTGTGGGCAACTCTGTCCACGATATGCTTCAGTTGCAGAACCGTATCGCTCAACTGTTCGAGATTGTGGCGTATTCGCTTTTTTTGCAAGAGTTCCAGGCCCTTGGTTACCACGTCTTTATCCAACGACGTGAGATCCCCACGCAGCGCCCTTATCTCCTCGACCGATTCTACCGCTTCCCGGTGAAGTTCTTTCAAGGAGCCGAGAGCCGAGAAAAATGTGGTCGAGGCCATAGAGATGGAATTGATCAGGTGCACTTCCACCGTATCCATATACCACGAAAGCTTCTCCTGGAGGATCGCATTCGTAGCCAGGGCTTTTCTCGGTGCCGGAGCGTTTCCACTGCTCGCTTTCCTGGTCGTTGAGGTTGGGTGTCCGACGTCAGATCGCTCGCTAACAAGATCGAAAGTCCTCGGATTTTCGAGGTGGAAGTCGGTGTCGAAATAAACATCAGGGATGGTGGAGAGCGGCGGTGGCCCGTGGGGGCCTTTTCGACCGAGACTAGGGCTTCCTCGTCTGTAAGGTGGGCGTGCGACCGGGGTGGTAATCGACGTTATCGACGGGAGAGAGCCATTCCGAGCGGAGTGTGACTGTCCGCCAGCCTCGCGAAGTTCATTGCCCCCAAAGGAGTCTTCTGATCTGCTCGCCCCTGCCCGTGCTTCGTCCTCGCTTTCCTTTAACCGCTGCAGCTGCTTGTACAGGGCGCCTACTCGCAATATGTACGGCTCGAACTCGGCAGCTTCAACGCGCTGTATGTTCGTCAGAGCCACCGGAGGGATGTCTCGTACGGTCGGCGTCTGGTGCGAACTCGAAGCCGGCGCAGACGTGTGCTGTTGAAGCCCGGTTCGCACTATTGGCGGTTGGAGGAGAGTCGAGATTGCTGAGAGGCTGCGTTAGCAGGGAGTCGCGCTAGTAGAATGTTACTATCTACCATTTGGGCCCGGCTCAAAAACAGTCCCCGACCAGCTGCTCGTGGACGTATCAAGGTGGCCACCAATCGGATGTATCAGGCTGGTCGTTGGGCCCCGTCTTGACCTCTGAGCGGTATGCATCTAGTCGTGTCTGGCGGCTGTCAGCATCATCAAGGCAGTAGAAGTGAGCCAGGACGTTTACTTGGGCTGAGTCGCTTCGGGTAGTTGGCGACGTGGGCGGCGAGGTGCCATCGACTGGCGTCCTTAACCTTGGGTACGTTGCTGCGCGGCCGGCGTCTATGATGCGTTACGAAAGAAAAGTGTTGCCGACGGCTGGGTTGGAGGTGCTACGTTGGTATGCTGGCGCCATTTACATGGGATTCAAGGAGAACCGCGGGCGGTGGGTTGAAAATCGGCTTGACTAAGGCCGCAATTCTCCGATATTAACACGTGATTAGACGGCCGGGCGACCGAAAGATATGCCCGGGCCCATGTTGGATATACCACAAATGGTATGCAGTCGCACGCAGGGATACTAACTGCTATTCGTTTACGAAGGTCGGTTAGTACTATAGGAATCTACTATTAAAGGTTTCGATCTTCTCGCTTCCCGCTAACTGTCTCCTTTGCTAGCTTCGCTAGTAGTAACTACGTTATTCCTAGCTGTTCATGTACGCTTAGCGCTTCTACCGTCTCCTTAGAGGGCCTGTCTAGGCAGGGAGCTTTTTACAACGCTACGCTATAACGATCGTTATCGTTATACACGTCTAGCATTACTTTATCTAGGTCTTTCTAACTAGACAGGACAACGTAGCCCTCTTCTACGCTAAGCTCTTCATAAGCTAACTAGGTATCTCTTCGTCGAGGTCTTCATAACCAGACAGGACAACGTAGCCCTCTTCTACACCAAGCTCTTTATAAGCTAACTAGGTATCAAAGCCTTAGTGTTCCCTTAGTATAGTCCGTATCCTCGGAGGTCTGATTTTATTTAAATGCCTATAAAAGGCGAAGTTCTAGCTTTTACCAAGCGCCTGTCAATGGGCGATGGTTTAGCACTGCGAAATACCTGCTAACGGCACGGTCTAGCTTCTGCCGAAGGGAGCCTACAACTAGGTAAGGATCTAGCTTCTTACTAGGGGAGCCTACAACTAGGCGATAGTCTAGCTTCTTACCGAAGGGAGCCTACAACTAGGCGATAGTCGGCGTGCCGAATGCCTACTAACAGCGAGGGTCTAACACTGCCGAAGGATCGTAGCTAGGCGATATCTAGCTAAGCTAAGTACCTACAAACAGGTAAGTGTTATTGTTCTTTAATCTTAGATACCTTTTAATAGCCAAAGGTCTAGCACTACTAAGTAGCTACAAATAGGCGAAGTCTAGCGTAGCCGAAGGACCTTTAAGTTAGTAATAGATTAGCGTTGCTAAATACCTACTAACGGCGAGGTCTAGCTTCTACCGAAGGGAGCCTATAACTAGGCGAGGATCTAGCTTCTTGCTAGGTATCTAGGTGCCTGTAACTAGGCGATAGTCGGTGTCACAGGCACAGCCTGTGTTATGTGCTATGTCATGTGCTATACTATGTAGTTAGCTAAGCACCCTGTAGCTAGAGGAGCGTGGCTCTACACTAGGTAGAGCTCGCTGCGCAGAGCCTTTAGCCCTCGCGAGCTCCCACGAAGGTTGCACTGTTATATAACCTTGTTATATACAACCGTTACAGTAGGTTGTACCTTTAACTCGCGCGCGTAGCTAGTTAGACCGTTAGAGGTAGATCGAACACCTTAGACTAGCTAGAACGCTTCTTTTTTTTTCCAACGTACTGGACTTTGTTTAACCTCGACTATATAGTACAAGTTAAAACAAGCACCCTACCCCTATTTATAGTCTAACGTATAGGATATCTAACGTATAGGACTACCCCCTATAGAACTACCCTAACAAACTAGGATAATAGACAGGGTAGAAGATAGTAATAATATACTAATATAGGCGCTAGAGCAAGCTAGCCTATCGTATGCTACTATTATACGCGAGTAGCTAAGAGCCGCGCTAGCGGAGTAGAAGGTAATACTCGCCGCGCTCGCTAATACCTAGGCAATAGCTAGTAACGTAGTTACTAAGGGCAAGGCGCTCTACGAATAGCTCGAGGCGTAGAAGTATACGAACGTAGTAATCTCGAAGATACTTGAGGAGTAGAGACTAATAACCCTATAGGCGCTCGAGGCGACGAGCGCTACGCTAGCTAGAGGCAGTAGAGGTAGTAGCTAGCTATTATACTAGTACTATAACAAGGACGACCTAGCTATAATATCCCTCCCTTACCCGATACTATTTATAGGGGAGAAGAAGGATACTATTAAGCGGACTACCCTATTTAACAACTAGTTAGATAAGGTCCGAGGGCGCTAGAGAATATACCCTTATAAGTTCTTAACTAAACGTACGAAGATCCTATACGCTAAGGCGATACTCGGTAGTAACGTAAGCTACACGGTTAAGGCGAAGCTCTAGACGATCGAGAACTACCTAGACGACGATAGGCGCTAGTACTAGAAGACTAGGACTAAGTTCCTAAATAACCTTAAGAAGCGATATATAACCTACGACGTTACTATAGTAGCTACAAACTAGCTTTATATACTCGTCTAGGAGAATAAGTTCGCGAACTTTAATAACTTCCTAATAGAGTTCTCGAACCTAGCCGATACCGCTAATATCGAGAGCGTAACGTAGGTCCGTATATTTAGAGAATAGATCTTAGCCTACCTTTTAGCTACGTTTACGTTATAGGTTAGGCTACTAGCGTCGGACGACTTCGACGCGTAGGCTAAGATAGCCTAGACCCTGTCTACGAACTTAGATACGGAGGACTTTAGGAAGAAGATCCGTAGCGGCAACGGCGCGCTCGCTATATATTACGGTAACGGTAGCGAGGGTACCGGGAGAGCCTAGGATCCCGACGCTATAGAGATCGACGCTATTACCCTAGCCGCGCTTATACCGTAAGAGAAGGAGCGCCGTAAGGCTAGTAGCCTATACTTCAAGTGCGGTGCTAGCGACTATATCTTAAGGTATTGCTAGGCTGGCTAAGGAGGCTGTAGTAGCTGCGGCGGCTAGCCGTAGCGCGGAGGCGCGTAGGGCTACGGCGGCGCGTAGGGCTATAGTAGGGTATAGGGCTACGGTAGCGCGTAAGGCTATAGCAGGGCGTAGGGCTATAGCGGAGCGTAGGGCTATAGCGGAGCGTAGGGCTATAGCGGCGTATAGAGATAGTAGTAGCCTTAGGGATAGTAGTAGCCTACTTAGTAAGGCTTTAGTTAAGCTCCCCCTAGGGGCCTCCTAGCTCGCGGCGGCGTAAGCAGCTACGCTAGGGCCTATTAGAGGGGTTAAGGCGGGCTCGCTATACGTTTTACAGACGCCCCTAACTAGAGCGGTTTTGTCGTTAGGGAAGTAGACGAGCAGGAGGACTATAGCGCTTACTAGAGTATAGAGCAACCCTTTAGTTTTAGCTTCTTATATAACAACTAGGGAAACGAGGAGCTCCTATAAACTATCGCTTATAGGAGGGGTACCGCTAGCTATAGGAGGGATAGGGAAATAGTTTAGTTATTAGTACTATAGGTAGTAGCGCTAAATCTATTCTTTTATTATCGTACCTAGCGGTTAGTAGGCGTAATATAAAGTACGTAGTACTTATAGACTTAGGTTATATAGGTCTAGCGTTTGTAGATTTTAGCTTTATAGTTACGAATAGGTTACTACTAGAGAGGCTAGCGGTATAGCGGCTGTTATTTCTAGCTAACGGAGGGTTCTTACGCTAGATCGAGCACTTAGCGGCGCTTACGCTAGTTGTTAGTAACTACTAGGAGACCCTAGTGTATTTCGTTACGACGCTTGCAAAGAAGACCCTAGTGATCTTAGGCCTCCTATAGCTACAGAAGTATAACCTATAGATTAACTAGGAGACCCTATAGCTCGAATTTATAGAGTATTGCCGTAGGAGGTACCTACTAGAGTATATTAGGAGCTAGGTCGCTTAGTAGGTAGGCTAGCTAGAGGTACCCCTACCCCCTAGGAATAGCGAGCGGTACTATATAACGGTAGAGGACGTACCCGAAAACAATAACTATAGTACCTTTAGTAATAACAATAAGGTCGCTGTTACTATAAGCAAGCTCTCTAACTATAAGAGAGCTAGGTAGTCCGATAGGCAGAGACAGGCCTATAGATAGTAGAGATCCGCGTCCTAGGGAGGTACGTAGGCCAACCCGCAAGGGACGCTCGTACCGCTAGGAGCGATAGGCGTACCGGTCGAAGCGCCGCCCTCTATATTACTAAGGCTAGTAGAGGTAGTAGCTAGCGCTAGAAGACTACCCCCTAGACCCTATCCCCCCCCCTACGCCCTACCCCTACTTAGTTAAGTATAGGGGAAGATCCGCTAGGATAACGCGAAGATCCTAAACGAAGCGAGCTTCCTAGTAATATACCGACAGAAGGGTATAGTAGTTATATAGACTACGATAGGTAAGCTAGAGAGAGCGGTAGAGGCTAAGAAGAGAGACTATATACTAGTTCTACCTAAGTGTTAGAAGACAAATACTAGATCAAGGAAGATGACATCCAATACGGTAGCGACAAAGAGGTGACAAGGGGGTTAATCGCTTCTGAGTTGGATGAGAAGCTGATCCTTAGGGGATCAGTCCGGTCCCTGCATACCCTGCGGGTCCCTGTATATATATCCATGCCTTCAGTTCCGTCATGACGCTGCTATACGCTTATAATTCTATAACCCTTCGTGGGTACGGTGACAATTTTAATCTGTTAGAAGACGAATACTAGATTAAGGAAGATAACATCTAATACAGTGGCGACAAAGAGGTGACAAGGGGGTCAATCGCTTCTGAGTTAGATAAGAAGCTGATCCTTAGGGGATTAGTCCGGTCCCTATATACCCTACAGGTCCCTATATATATATCTATACCTTCAGTTCCATTATAACGCTACTATACGCTTATAATTCTATAACCCTTCGTAGGTATAGTAACAATTTATCCCCCTTCCTATATATTCTATCCTTAGTAATACTATTAAGAATCTCCTATTAATCGGGTTGTTATCTATTGTAATAGTTATAGTACTATTGTATATATAGACTATATTAATTTCTAAATTTTTTAGAACCCTTGTAGGTTAGATCCTATACCTTGTTATCGTTAATTCGTACACGTATATAGACTATGTTAATTTTCCTATAAATATCTCTCTTCTCCCCTCTAATTCTTCCTTTTCTCCCGCTACACTTCTTATTTTAGTATAGCGACTTTAATTTTCTCCGCTAATAGTTATATCGCCGATATTCTACCTTGTTTGAAGTACATTTGTACTACTCTTAAGGGGTTCTTAGAGGATTCTCTAGATTATATTAAGTTTAATTGTAAGTTTAGTTTGTCTAATTCGTTACGTTATAACTAATATATCTCCTGTAAAGACTAGTATTAAATAGTATATTCTTGTTTTATATAGTTTTAGTACTTGTTTCGCTAATGATTTTAGGCTATAAGTAGAATAGTAGGCGATACTATAGAGTTAGTTATCCTTCTCCGCTTAATCGATAAACTTATCGAGTCTACTACTAAGGGCGATAATAGCGACGAGCCCTTGCTTTCGGAGGAGGTTCGGATAGGTCTTGCCTAGGCTTCGGCGAAATTAGCAGTAACCTTTTTAGCCTACGATACTACCTATTAGGCTTCCTTCGGAATAGCAGGCGATAAGAAACCGTCTGCCGCTATATTAGTTTAGTATAACTAAGTATTGTTAGCGTAGATATAAGTAGTACTTGCTTAGGATCCTTGTCTATAGGTAAGTTTTATCTATTTATCGCTAGATTATTGCTAATCGTTCTATCTAGCGTATACTATAAATCGCCGGCTAGAAGCTACGTACTACTGCTTAGCTTATACCTAGAGATATCGGGTTTATAGCTTAGTCGACTACAAAGGCTAATTTCATTCGTAAGATTCCTTAGTATTTAGAGGGTATAGAGGACTAGGAAGAAGTAGTTATAGAAGTTTCGTCGGATTTCTAACTCTTTAAGTACAATATTCTTTAAGTAGAATAGAAGGGTTTTCGGTTAACTTTCGCTAGATTATCTTACGATAATAGTTGTTTAATCTAAGGGTTGCCTTTTCTACTTTTCTCCCTATATTAATATATCTTCGTATTATCGGAGGAGTTTAGGTACGTTTAGGTCTTCTTCGTCTATCTATTAGTTATATTCTAATAGCTAGTCTTTCTACTTAACTAGATACTACGTTTCGCCTTCGAATTATCGTTGGTTCTAGATTTCTTCGACTTCCTAATCCTTATCGTCCTCTAGATCTAGCATTAGCATTTACGTTTTCTCCTACTTGTCTCGGGAGTACTATAGTTCTAACAGATTAACTAGAAATACATTGTATATCACAGGTAGTAAATGCCCAATGTTAGGGTATGTATATATTCGATATAGTTATACAAGGAACTCAAGATAGTAGGTGTAGCCCGCTAGGGATATGCCCTGCGGCGGGCTCCATATACGCTGCAGGCTCTGCAGGCCCCACATCGCACAACCGCTCCACAATGGCCATACGGCCATATGTCACGGCTAGACCCGTGATACTACCCTCCCTTAAAACAAGCCTCCTCTTCAAATCAAGCCTACGGTTCGAACGCTCGAATTGTAGCTTCAGTTCCTTCTTAGTACCTACGCTAGGGGCCCTAGCTTGTTCGGATTAGCATCGTAGAACTTCCAAATAGTATTATTGTAGCTGTGTAGATCCGTTGCTAGCTACTAAGTCAGCTAGGCGTAGCCTTCCTACTTGACTAGGTATTACTACCTCCTGTTCTCTACCTTCCTAAAGTCTTAAATCTCTTTAAACCTCTATTCTACTACTTTAACGCTATTATCCTAGCGCCTTACTTCCCTACTATAGTTCGCTTATATATCTCTCTACGTATTAGCTTGCCTAGGGATCCCCTACTCGCTTTACTATAGTCGAACTAGTAATACGTAGAACGTATCGAATATCCTTATATTCGCTAGTAGGCGTAACGTTACTACGTATAACGCTACTTTAGTAACCTCGAATAGCCCCTTCTAGCGCGGTTCGAGCTTCTTTGTTAGGCGCCTCGTTTTGTAATACTATATATTAAGCATTACCTTATCGCCAATCCTATAGACTAGGGCGTCGCTACGTTTAGTATTTGCGTTAATCTCGTAACGGTCCTATACTTACCTTGCTAGTACCTTCGCTATATCTAGTATTGCTTTAAAGCGTATAGATATCTCTATCGCCTAGAAAAACTCCCTTTTCTAAGCTTCTAAGAGTTCTAGTAGGTATAGCCTGCTTAGTTCTACGCCTATACGTAGGTAGAAGCTATAGTTCGCAAAGAAAGGTAATACTCCTATTGTCTCTAACGATATATTGTTCCCTACGAATTCTATAAGCGGTACCTAGTCCGCCTAGTTATCCTATACCTAGTCGACAAAAAGGCGTAAATACTATTCTAACTCTACGTTAATCCGTTTAGTCTAGCCGTTCGTTTGTAGGTAGAACGCCGATAATAGCTTTAGAGTTACTGCTAGTTATAATAATAACATTCTCTAGAACGTCAAAACGAACTACGTACCTCTATCTAATATAATCGTCTCGGGTAGGCTATAAAGGCTATAGACCTATTCTACAAATCGGTCCGTTAACTTATCTACTTCTAAGGTCTCTATTGGGATAAAGTAGTATATTTTCGTTAGTCGGTCTACTACTACTACAATATAGTTAAAGGTCCGGTTCCTCCTTATATATAGCGGGAGTAGTATAATATAATCTACCGATATATCCCGCTATAGCGAGAGTAGTACTAGCAGTAGCTTTAGAAAGCCCGTTAGTAGCGCCCTTAGCGTTTTCGTCTTATTATATAGTAAGTAGGCGTTATAGTAGTTATAGATCGTACCGGTTATCCTAGTCTACTAGTATTTCTAGTTTATTAGATTAATAGTCTTAGTCCTCCCGGGGTAGCCCCTAGGTCCCGATACGTAAGTTCGGTAGATTAGCTATAGCTATATTTCGTCGTTATCTAGGTTAATAAGTATCCTCCTATAGTAGTAAGCCTTACCCGCGATAGCTTAGCACTCTATATATAGTACTTTAAGCTTCGTCTTTATATCCTTTAACTACACTCTGGTTCTAGGGTCTGCTAACGCCTTAAGCGTTACCTTTAGCAGATCCAAGCTCGTATATATCTCGTTTAGTAGATCGTTAATATACCTTAATAGGTCTAACTAGTTTACTATAATCGCCTCGTTATATAGTCTTAGCAGTTTAAATGTCTCTAGATCGAACCGGTTAGGGTCGATTAGTAGCCTCTTATAGTTCTAGAGTCGGTTATCCTCTATACCCTATAGTATATGTTCTAGCTTGTAGCTTAGTGTATCTAGCATCGCGTTTGCCGATCCTAGCTAGTAGATAATATAGAAGTTAAATCGTAATAGGAATTCGGACTACTATATATACCTTAGGGACAGTTACTTTATCGTTACAAAGGTCTAAAGGTTCTTATAGTCTATAATAATGTCAAACTAGCCGTTTACTCCCTCTAGTTCTAGTCGCTATTCCTCTAGCGCCTTAATTACCGCTAATAGCTCCTTGTTATAGATATTATAATTACATTCCTATACCAAGTACTTTACGCTAAAGTAGGCTACTAGGTACTAGTTGCTATTATCGTCTTGCTATAGTAGCGTTCCGCCTACTAACTAGTCTAAAGCGTTAGTTTCGACGACTATAGGCTTGTCCTAGTTGTAGATCCTTAGCGCTAGTACCGTCGAGAAGTACGTTTTTAGTTGCTCGAAAGCCAATTAGTATAGTCTACTTTATTCCTAGCTTATTATCTTCTTCGTTAGGTTATAAAGTAGCTACGCTACTCCTAAGAAGTTCTTAATAAATCGTTAGTAGAAGTTTACGAAGCCTAAGAACCGTTGTAGCTACTACCTTGTTGTTAGTAGTTCCTAGGATACGATAGCTACTACCTTCTCTTTGTCTATATCGATACTACCTAGTATAATAATCAGGCCTAGGTATTTCGTTCTTATAGTATAGAATTCGCACTTGTTAATATCGACCTAGAGCCCTACCTAGTATAGTCTCTTTAGTACCTCCTTTACTTACTTAACGTAGTCTACTATGTTCGTAGAGTAGATTAGTATATCGTCTAGGTACGCTATAGCGCAAACGTCTAGTATATTATATAGCGTGTTATTAATATAGTGCTAAAACGTAGCGGGCGCTCCCTATAGCCTAAACGGTATAACTAGCGATTTATAGAGGCTAAATCGTATTACAAACGCTATTAACTATTCGTAGCCTTCCGCTACTCGGACTCTATTAAACGCCGCGATAACATCTAGCTTCGTAAAGATCCGCGCTCTATAGATAGAATTAAGTATTTCCTTAATTAATAGTATTAGATATCGACTCTTTATCGAAACGTTGTTTAGACCTTAGAAGTTAGCGCAAATCTATACTCCGCCTTCTAGCTTCTAGGTAAGTAGTAGAGGCGCTCCTATATTTAATTTCGATAGTTAGATAAAGCCTTTTGTTAGGTAGTTATCTAGCTAGCGCTTAACTATATATAGTTCTATTAGTAAGAACGGTCTATTCCTTAAGAATAGTAGCTTACTTCCTAGTATTAGCTTGATTTTATAGTTGTATAATCTATATAGTAGTAGCGTATCCGCCTCCTAAGGAAGAAAAGTCTTGAACGTATTGCGATACTCCGCTAGTAGGCGTTTTAAGATATCCGTTACTATTAGCTAGGGTTTGTTACTCTTCTCGAAGAATTTCTAAGCGTCCTCCTCTATAATCCTATAAATTGTCTCTACGTTGCTCTAAAGGGCGTTTATAAACTTGTAGTACTATTCTAGGAGTACTAAAGTATAGTCCTCTAGCGAGCCTTTATAGTTTAATATCCGCTTGTAAAAGTCGTCTAGTAGGGTATAGAGTATAGCCCTCTCCTTATCCTTCTTCTTGTTTAGTATTGCTTATTCTAGTTAGTCGACTATTATATGTATTACCGTTATACCCTTCTAGCGGTAGAAAAGTATAAAGTTTAGCGCGTTTAGTAGCTTAATATTGTCTTTGTTAATCGCTTCGTTATACGGTAGTAGCTTCGGGAGTCGTTTCGGTAGTAGCGGCGCCTATAGGTACCTACGCCCGTTTACCTTTTTCGCTAGTTGTAGCCTCTTCGTAGGTATATTAGGAATAACT
The DNA here is from genome assembly GCA_033297235.1 of Trichocladium antarcticum. Taxonomy (NCBI): domain Eukaryota; kingdom Fungi; phylum Ascomycota; class Sordariomycetes; order Sordariales; family Chaetomiaceae; genus Trichocladium; species Trichocladium antarcticum. The sequence continues at coordinate 580,211 of MU853423.1, forward strand.
ACCGCTTTCGATCCTAGCGGAGATAAGGTCTACTATAGTTTATTCTCGAGCGCTCTTTAGTAGCGTTATAACGAGGATAGTCTTTTCTTCCTTTTCTTCTATAGGTTCTCTAGACCTTGGTTATACTCCCTATCCTCTAGTTCTCCCTTATCTAGGACTTCCTCGACCAATACTTAGTATTTCGTAGTGTTTTTTACTATTATAGGTTCTATAGTTGTTAGTTCCGTAGTTATAGGTTTTGCTTATAGTACCGTTAGCTTAGTTATATATTCTAGTAAGTAACGTTACTCCTAGTAACACTCCCTAAACGTAAGCTTTAGGTCTGTCTAGTTAATTATTAGGTTATGTCTTCTTAGCTATAGGAGGCCTAGAATAATTAGATTGTCTTTCGCTAGTATAGTAATAAAGAACCGGAGCTTCTCCTTATACTAACCGATCCTTAGTTCTAGTACTATACTCTATTCGATCTATAACTTTAGTACGCTATTAGCTAAGTAGAGTAGCTTCTTTGTTTCTAGTCTACTTAGTAGTATATCGTTACGTACCGCGAAACTAAAGTCTATAAAGGCAAGACCTATATAACCTAAATCTACAAGCGCTATATACGCTACCTTACGCTTACTTATTACAATATAGGAGGATAATAGGATTAAATTAGCTATCTAGCCGATAGCGCTAATAACTAAATCGCTACTACCTCCCCTATAATAGCCTCTATACCCCTACGTACGTCTTCGTATAGAGGCTAGGCATTTCCCTAGTACTATTGTTACTATTCTAGGTCTTCTATACTCTATTTAGGTTTATAGTACTTAGTATTATCGTAATTAACTTCTCCTAGAACGTAGCCTTAGTCTATAAATCGTATACGGTACGCGCTATAGCCTCCGCCGCTATTGCCGAAGTTCTAGTTGTTGTTGTTCTATCGATATAGGTATCCGCTACTACTATAGCCTCCGCTACCTCTAAATCCGCCGTTATTACCGAATCTACCGTTATTACTAAATCCGCTATTGTTATTGCCGAATCCGCTATTATAGTTATTCTAGTTTAGGCTACTATTGTTGTTCTAGTTCGGGCTACTATTGTTATTCTAGTTTAGGCTATTGTTATTAAATCCGCTATAGTTGCTACAGCTACCTTGCTACTCTCTACCTCTAGCGCCCTAGTTATTCTAGGCTTACTTGCCTTTCTCTATACATTTCGCCGCGATATAGCCCCTTATACTATAGAGGAAATAGAGACCTATAGCTATATACTACTCCTTCTCTAAGTTAGAGAGTTATAAGATAGTTACCTTATCCTTAGTAGTAGTTACCTAGTTAACGTCTATAGCGTTTAGGTCTTTACCTTCCTTCTTAGCGTTATAGCTATTATAGTAGTTTAGCTCGTTAGCCTTCTTTAAGTATTCCTCTATCTTAAGGTTATTAGCCTAGGCCTAGACTATAGTAACCTATCCCTAGAAGTTATCCTAAGCTAGTAGGCTCGTCTATAGTAGGATTAGATCCTATATTAGCTTCGAAAGCTTCTTTCTTAGCGCGCGTATATAGGTAGCGTTATCCTAGTTACTTAGGTTATAAAGGTTCGAGAACTCTATAATAAAGTCTATAAACTTCGTATACTTATCTTTCTACGCTATCTTATATAGCTTGTTTTCTACGTTAGCTACTAGGTCTATCGTTACGTACTTCTTAGAGAGGAATTTAATAAACTTATTAGTAGTTGTCTAAGCCTAGGTCTAGTTATTACCTAGGTTTACGATAATAGTGTCGATCTAGTTACTAATCCCTATAGCTACAATCCCCTCTAGTAGCGACGCTACGTAAAGGATCTTCGCTTTCTTGGTCGCGTATTCTAGCGGTCTTACAGCCTATCGCGCCATAATTAGCGTCTTCTATATTCTAAATTATATAGTTTGCTTCGCTAAGTCCTGCTTAGAGCCCGAGAATATAAAGGCGTATAGTATACTACCCTCCCTAGCGCTACTACTACCTAGCTTCCTAGACTTAATTAGCCTTGTTAAAACGTTATTCTTTACTTATAGTACTATAGCCTTTTCGTTTACCTTGTTCGCCTTAGCTATCTATTTCTAGATTTCCTTAGTTATACCCCTAAGGATATATTTAGCAAGGTTCGCTATTATCCTCTCTATTATATTATCCTTTCTAGCTCTCTTAAGCGCTTTAAGTAGGAGGTTGTTACCTATGAACGACCTATAGTATCCTTCGAAATAACCCTTTAGTTTCGAGTATACTTCTTCCTTTAGGGCTATAATAGCCTCGCTATATATATCCTTAATAGGAATAGGCACTTAGGCTATAAAGCTTATATTAACGTCTATAGTACTTGCTATCTTCTTTGTTTAGGGTTCTTAGGTTTAGGTTCTTAGGTTTAGGGGTTTAGGGTTCTTAGGTTCGGGTTCTTAGGTTTAGGGGTTCGGGCTATCTTGCCGTTTTAGGACCGACTATCTTGTTAGTTTCTTAGGTTCGGGGCGGTCGAATTAATTTCGGTTAGTTCGTGTAACGTAAATTCGTTATAATCAATCGATAAAGGTCTATATATACGAACAGAAGGTACAACTAACTATCATAGGTAGTAAATGCCTAATATTAGGGTACGTATATATTCGATGTAGTTGTACAAGGAACTTAAGATAGTAGGTGTAGCCCGCCGGGGATATACCCTACGGCGGGCTCTATATACGCTGCAGGCTCTGCAGGCCCCACATCGCACAACCGCTCCACAATGGCTATACGGCTATATGTTACGGCTAGACCCGTGACATTGTATAAACGGCTATATTTATTAGGGAGAGCAAGCTAATATACAAGGGATCCTACTAAATTTAAGATCCTAAATAGCCTAATGAACTTCGGTTTAAGTTTCTTTACGATCTTTAGTGTTAGGTTCCGGGTCGACAATAATACCAACTATCCCCTCTTTAATATTATAGGTATATGTTTTCTATTGTAGTATCGCTTGTATATCTCTACCGCTTTGGCCTAGTATTGCTCTAGATTCTCCCTAAGTTTTACAAGTTTTTATACTCGTTCGATTACATTCTAGTGTAGTTGTTCCCCCTCCTTCTAGGCGTTAGCCTCTATACCTTAGGGATTATATCCTATTAATGCTTTAAATAGAGTAAATTAGGTAGTTACGTTAAAAGAATTGTTACTAACCAATTCCGCTTCTAGAAGGATTAACGCCTAAGATGATAGGTTTTCGCTAGCGAAATAACAAAGATATTAGATTAACGTTTGGTTAGCTTGTTCTGTCTGTCTATCTATTTACGGATAAAAAGCAGTTAATAGTCGTTAATTTACCTTGTTTAAGTAGTAAAGGTTACTCTAGAATTAGGTAGTGAAAACACTCCTTTAATTACTAATATAGCTATTAGGAATGCTATATTTAAGTTCGATTTCTCTATAGAGGAGTTCTACAAGTTCTTAACTTCGAATCGTAGTGTTAATAGTAAAGAATCGTATTATTTTCGTATATTAGTCGACTACTATAAGGATTATATCCTTTTCTATACTATTAGCGGCTATTACTAGTAGAAAACCAACAATAAAGTCTATAGAGATTTCGCTCTACGGTCGCTATAGAATCGGTAGTAACTCAAAGTCCCTATATAGCTTATACCGTCTAGGTTTGTAAGTCTAGTAGATATAATAGGTTTTATAGTAGTCTTTAACGTCTTTGCTAATCCTATACTAGAAGTACTTCCTTCGTAAAAGCTCTAGAGTATAGTCTACTCTGAAATATCCCGCTAAGGGATTATTATAGTATCGCTATATTAACTTTTGTTTAATAGCTTCCTCTATAGGTATAAACAACTTATCCTAGAAGAGAAGTTCCTAATTAGTACTAAAGGTCTAGTCCTTGTTGGACCTATTTCCCTTTAGTATTATTACACGTTCCTTGATTGTTTATATATATAGATTAGAATATTAAAGGTCTAAAATAACCTCCTATATAGACTTTTAATAGTCTAAAGAATAAATAGATTCTAGTCTCGCTATAGCGATTGCTATTTTTCTAGGTAGAATTGGTTTTCTTCTAAACTAAGGACTTTCCTTTATATCGCGTAGATTATTATTGTTCAAATATAGCGATTAGGTCCCGACTTTCTATTAACCGTCTGGCGTTTCTAGCTGAAATGATTAAACCATTTTGTTCTATAAGGTTAGTATCTATTTTATCCGTTAAGGTTAGAAATAGTCCTTATAGTCTAGTCTTCTCGACGGTCTATTAGCAGGGTTTTACTTCCCTGGTTAATATCTAATAGTGAAATCGTACCTAGAGAGGTATATATACTATCTAGCTTGTCTACTATTAAGCTTAGTCTGTTTTATAAACCCCTAAAGGTTATTATAATCTAATAAGACTGTGATTTTATAACGATTCCCTTCGATATAGTGTCTCTAATGCTTAAAGGAGTCTACTATTACTATTATCTCTTTATTAGGGGTACCGTAATTCGTAGCTAGCCTAGAAAACTTAGCTGACTAGAAAGCTATAGGATATTTAACATTGTCTGTACCCTATTAAGAGAGGACTACTCCTATTGCAAAGTTAGAAGCGTCTATCTTAATCGTTATTAGTAGTTCGGGATTGTAATGTCTAAGTAACTAAGTATAGTTAAATATATCCTTAAGATAGTTAAAAGCTGCTTATATTTCGCTATCGAAATAGATCGATCCTAGTTTCTTTCCTTTAGATATACCCTTTAATTGTAAACTTAGGGGTAATACTAACTATAAAAAATCTCGAATAAACCTACAATAAAAATTATAAAATCCTAAGAAAACTTGAATCTTACAAAATGTTTTTAGTTTAGGCTACTCCTAAACCGTTCGAACCTGTTCCGGGTCTATAGCGATTCCTTCCCGATTAACAATATATCTAAGGAACTTTACTTAATCTTAGTAAAATAAACATTTACTAGGCTTATAGTATAATTGTATAGTTTAGAGTCTCTCTAGGACTTATTGGATGTATTTCGTATGTAAATCGCAGTTAGGGGAAAAAATAAGAATGTTATCTAAGTATATAATGCAAAACGTATCTAAATATCCTCCTAACGCCTACTAAATATACCTCTAAAATATTACTAGGGTATTAGTTAGCCTAAATAGTATAACTAGATATTCGTATAGGCTATAATAAGTCCAAAAGGTAGTTTTCTACTTATCTCCTTCGGCGATTCGAATCTAATAATAGGCCTCTTTAATATCAAGTTTAGTAAAAAAATTCGCACTAGACGCTTAGTCTATAATTTCTAAGATCAATAGTAATAGATATTAGTTTTTAACTATAATCTTATTAAGTCTTTAATAATCTATATAAAGCTATAATATTCTATCTTTCTTTAGTACGAAGAGTACTAGACTTGCTACTAAACTCTAAAAGAGTTAGATATACCCTTTAAGCGTATTGTCTTATAGGTAATCCTCTAGTATATATAATTCTAAACGTACTAATAGATAGATTGGTCCTACTAGAGGAGTTGTATTTAGTTATAGCTAAATAGTATAATCGGTAAGCTTATATAGTAGTAGAATGTCCGTATTTACTAGATCTATTATATCGCTAAAATCCTTAAGCTCCTATAGGATCTTACTTTGTTTTCGCTTAGGAATCGCTTCCTCTTTATTAGGGAATAATACATTAGGAACGTTAGGGTAAATATCTAAAGAAAACACTTATACTTCTAAGCGATAAGATTTTTTAAACTTATATAGACTCTCGAGCTTTACTTTAACTAATTAAACTAAAAACTACTATTGATTGTTTGTAGGATAGAGTAATATACTCTACGTATTTAGGGTTAGTATACTAAGAATTATAGGTAACTCTTTATTAATACTTCCTCGATTTACCGCTATATAGGGAATATAAACTTCCTTTATAAATCCCTAAGAATCTTTTATATATAGTAGAACTTTAAAAACTCTAAAACTTAGTATCGATCCTCCTCTAATAGGTTAAATAGTAGGCGATTAAACGCTAACTTATCGAAGTCTCTATTAGTAAATAAAATCAATTCCTACAATGTTAATCTCGGCGTAACTATCTAAATTAACTGAAATTGTTTTTTCCTTTTTCCCTAGCAAAACTACTATAGTATATATATATTCCTAGGGTATAGCCTTATATAAGGGGTTGCTAGTATCCTTAGGGGCTAACGTAGGTAACGACTGTTTCTCTAGCGATTCTACTATCCTTTGCCTCTTCCTCGGTAGGTTAAGGTACTAGCCTTATCTACTAGTACCGATTTTTAATTATATCGGTTTACTAGATGTTAGTTACTATTACAAATAAAACACCGACGTTTATATCTATTCTTATCTAGAGGATTCGGTTAGTCCTACTTTTTAGGAGTTACTATTATAGAATCGTTATAATTTCGTAGGGTTGCTAGAGTATAACGATATCGGTCGCTTTAACCTCGATGTCCCTACTATAGGTAGCGGCCCCTTTCCTAGCCTCTCTTGCTACGCTCGCTACTCGCTATACTCTCCTAGACCTTAGACGCTAATTTTACTATCTCCTCTCTTTTCTTAGGTTTCTTAGGGTAATAAAGGTCGATATAATAGATAATCGGCCTAGTTAACTTAGTATAAAATATCAATACCTAGGACTTCTTGTCTTATCTATCGAACTAATTTTCTAGGGATTCTAGATACTAATAGAAATCTACTAGACTCTACTACTCTTTCTATTAGGTATTGTTTAGTTGTTTCGCAATAGTCGACTCCTAGTCTATAAGGTCTCGTATATATTATTGTATCTATTCCTCGAATATTTCCTAGGTTATTTCGGCGGTTTTTCGGTCCGCTTCTAGTAGGTTGTTACAATAACTATACTATCGATTTTAAGGTCCTACGTCTATTTAGTCTAAAGTAAAGAGAATTTTATTTATATTAGTAGCGAATTTTCTCAGATCCCCCGTAAACGCCTGCTAAATATCCCGAAGCTATTCTTAACGACCCTAATAAGTTATATTATCCGTAAACTAAGCTAAATTCTTGATTTTAATAGCTTTTATATATCTACGTTCCTTAGGGGAATCGGAGCGTTCTTATCGTCGTTTCGCCGGATATATACTAGAGAGTTCTAATTTCCTTAGAAGCTCCTATTAGCGGTCCTAGATATATTGTAACTATTTAAGTTACTAAATTCGTTCTTTAGCCTAACGTAGGACTTCCTTAGGTCCTTATTCTTTCTCTGCCGCCTTAACATTTTTACTCGGCGAGGTTGTCCCCCCTATAGGTACCCTCGACGCTAACGAATACTAAGGAGAGTACGGCGAATACTAGGGAAACATATAGGTAGGTATCTCTAACTAGTATAGTCGTGCTTGATTAATAGATATACTTAGCTAACTAGAAAACCGTCTTCCTCCTTTAGGAGGGGGACTTGTAATTCTTAATCGATTTACTAGTAAACCTAGTTTACTCGGAGCATCCCTAACTTCCTTAACTCGTTAAACCTTACTAGGTAAAGGCGCTATCTCGGTTAATCTTAGTAGTATAAAGGATTAGAATCTATTAGAAGATAAATACTAGATTAAGGAAGATAATATCTAATACGGTAGTGACAAAGAGGTAACAAGGGGGTTAATCGCTTCTAAGTTAGATAAGAAGCTAATCCTTAGGGGATTAGTCCAGTCCCTATATACCCTGCGGGTCCCTGTATATATATCCATACCTTCAGTTCCGTCATGACGCTGCTATACGCTCATGATTCTATAACCCTTCGTAGGTATAGTGACACTAAGTAGTTTTCTAAGGACCTACTAAGTTAAGAGAGTATACTAGAGTATGTAAAGTCGATGCTCCTAGCAAGGTTCTATAGCTTTATCGACGCGCTTACTAAAGGGGATAAGAAGCTTAATAAGATTATAGAGGAGGATTCTAAGAAGTTCTTCAATAAGGTAGATAGACTAGTACCTACTCTAGATGTCATGGGCTCGGGCTTTGCCCGCGCATAGTAAGTCACGTGTTGTACCTGTGACACCTTACACACGCGCTGCGCGCGCCTTGCGCGTGATCCGGACCTAGTCCGGATCCAAGGCGGACTTACGGGGGATTAGTCAGCGCCCTACCCTAGATTGGTCAGCGCCCTACCCTAGATTAGTTAGCACCCTTCTAGCAGCTTCTATAGCTGCTTTACGTACCTGCCTCGGTCTATGTATATGACCGACCCGGTACCTAGGATTGGCATATACCCTACGTACAGACTAAGGGTTCGGTAGATATATTAAAGAGGGTTGTTCTATATCCTGTATTTACCTCTTCCTTCTATAAGAATAAAGATTACTATATTGTACGCCTATCTGTAGTTGCTATAGGGCTAGTCTCTTATATATCTTTATTCTTCCGTTTTAGAACTAGACTTTCCTCGCGGACGACCGGAACTAGACGTATTCCGACATAGATCACCATTTTCCCTAGGGCGGCGACCAGGCCGCCGCTAACTTCTAGTAGTTCTAGGACTAGATTCGGGTCCTATAGGAGACTATTATAACCTAATATAAGCAGATCTAATCGCTCCGGGTAGCTTAGGAGAACTCCGCTAACGCCGCCGCCCGGGCCGCCGAGGCTGTAGCCTAAGCCTAGAAGGCTACGGTATAGACTATTACCGCTAACCCAGCTCCTTCTCCTCCGCTCTAATCCTTATATAAGCGGCTCCCTATCGGTACTACCTTTGATAGTAAAAAGGAGCTCTTCCTTACCTAGAAGAGTACGATATAATACGTCCTAGTCGCGGACTAGGACTTTATCGGATCCGACTAGGATTAGTAGGTTTTTATTTAGGGTAACCTATCTTACTAGGTCTAGTCCCGGGTCGCTACCTATTACAAGAAGGGTAGCGGCTCTCGTACCTTTATCCTATAGGAGTTTCTCGACTACCTTAAGACTATCTTTAATAACCCAAACGACTAGGTAGTCGCCCTCTTAGAACTAAACTCTCTTACCTAGGGCGATAACAAACCCTTTGCCTCTTTTATCGTACGCTTCGAATCTAAACTCTCGAAGGCGGGTAGACTCGAATAGACCGACGAGCTTTAACTTCTCTAACTTAACCAAAGCCTCTCTTTAATAATTTGCCAGACCGTAGTTAGTCGTAGGATCCCCTATAACAACTACGCCTAGGCTATCTAGATACTCCGAGAAATCGCTACTAATCTCGAGACTATTTACCTAGAAGGATAATATCGCTATACAACGGGCTACTAAGGTAGGGACGCCCTACCTCCTCGAAGGGACGTAGAGGGTAACGTCCTAATAATAGGAATTAACTTGGCCCGAATATAGTAGACCTAGGATAGGAAAAGGTCGAAGAAGAACAGGAACAAGCGTTGTACGAAGTAGGTTAGTAACAAGGTACGCGCGGCTCATCGAGCAGCCAGTACGTATATATAGTATAGGAACATAGGCTACTTCGCCCTCGAGTATAGCTTCGGTCCTATAGCCCGACCTAACCAAGGAGGATATAACTAGGTAAACATTTACGCGCTAGATACTAAGGAATAGGACAAAGACAGTCTCCCTTCTAACGATAAAGACAATAGGTAGGGAAAAGAGTAGCCCCTAAGTAGAGTCTCGCGAGAGGGCCCCTAGCGCCTAACCTCTTAGTAGACGAATCCGTAGAAATTAGTAAGAGAATGGATAAACCCCCTTTCCTTATCCCTATCTTTTTGAATTTTGTTAGCTTTGTAGATATACAAGTAGATAGTAGATACTATAGCTATAGCGCGATTAGTAAGAGGATATACTAGAAGCTAGGTATAGAGTAGACGAGTTTACTAACTACCTGAACATTAGGGACCGCGGTCGGCGTACTAAAGGGTAAGAAACTAATATATATAGCCTATATAGTAATAGACATTAACGGATAGACAAGCTAGGCTATATTCTACATAGTCCTAGGCCTTACCTACAATGTTATTTTAGGTCTTCTATAGATAAAGTATCGGAAGATTAAGCTAGATACTAAGAATAGCGTCCTTAAGGTTAGTACCTAACCCGGCCTAATAGTATATAAGAGCTACTTACGTCCGAAGGTAACCGGGATTTCCTAGATTGTAGGTTCCGTATATACGGCCCTTGCCTAACAATCTACGCGGAAGGCTACCCCTTATATAGAAAAAGGAACATTCTTAGTAACTAGTATTTAAGAGATTACAACCATTTTAGAGGAGAACTGCCTCCGGTCTATACCTGATCCGGACCTACTACCGGAGCTCCCTAAGGAGTTGCGCGAATTTATAGACCTATTTGACAAAAAGAAAGCTAAAGGTCTACCCCCTTACTATAGTACTACTAATTACTATATTGAACTTAAAAAGGGCCTAGTAAAGGAGGTTCCTAAACTCCTATAGGGCCTACTTTATAATATACCTTGTAACTACCTACTCGAGGTTCGGAAGTAGGTTATCGACCTTATAGACAAGGGCTAGATTTAAGCTAGTTCCTTGTTAGCTATAGCCCTAGTCCTTTTAGTTAAGAAGTCTAATAGGGGTTAGAGATTCTATATAGACTACTAAGCGCTAAATAAGATCTCGAAGCAAGACTAGTACCTAATCCCCCTTATTAAGGAGACACTCCGTTCCCTGTCCGGCGCTAAGTAGTTTACGAAGTTAGATATACGCTTAGCCTTCTACTATATCTATATCGTAGAAGGTTAGGAGCATCTTATAGCGTTCCGAATAAGGTTCGGACTTTTCGAATAGTTAGTTTGTCCCTTTAGGCTCGTAGGAGCGCCTATAACGTTCTAGCGATATATTAACAATACGCTCGGCCCGACTTTAGGAGACTATTCGACTACTTATATTAATAACGTATTAGTCTATTTGGGCAAGAGCCGGAAGGATTATATATAGAAGGTTAAGGAGGTTCTTAAGAGACTAAAGGAGGCTAGCCTAGCTTTGGACTTAAAGAAGTATGCGTTCGTAGTAAAGGAGGTCAAGTACCTAGGGTATATTGTCAAGGCGGGCGTATAGATCCGGCCTAACCCTAAGAAGCTAGCTACTATCTGTAATTAGGAGGCCCCTACGAAGGTTCGGGGCGTCCGAAGTTTTCTCGGTTTCGCTAACTTTTACCGTAACTTTATTACCAACTTCTCTAATATAGTAGTACCCCTAACGGCACTAACTTGTAAGAATATACTGTTCTGCTAGGGTAAAGACGAATAGTAGGCCTTCGATACCTTTAAGAACGCCTTTATCTTAGAACCGGTCCTTGCCTAATAGGACCCTAACTACGAAACGATCCTCGAGGTAGACTGCTCTAGAGTTGTACTTAGTAGCTACCTCTTGTAGCAGGGAGACAATAGAGTTCTTTATCCTATTACCTACTACTTAGCGAAACTCTCTTTAGTAGAACGGAACTATACGATTTATAATAAAGAACTACTTGCGATTATCTCCTACCTAAAGGTATAGTCGGCCGAACTCTATAGCGTTAGCGCCCCCTTCCTAATTCTTACCGACTATAAAAACCTTAAGTACTTCTTCTAGCTACGCCCGATCACCGAACGATAAGCTCGATAGGCTAAGACCCTCTCCTTGTTTAACTTTAACTTAAAATACCGCCTTAGCGCCTAGGCGTCCTACCCTAACGCCCTCTCCCGCTATAAGTAGGACTACCCTAGAGACACTCCCTATATTACTTAGCTCTTTCCTACGATCTAGATAAACTCGATATTAGTAGAGGAACAATCCTAACTACCTATAGGCAAAACCATTTTTATAGACGAACGACTTTCGGCTCTTTAGGATAAGGGAGTCTCGAAGGACAAACATTATATATACTAACTCTAGGTGGTTTAAGACGGGGCCTGTAAGTTCCCTAAGGAAGTAGAAGTACTATAGATATAAATCGCCAACTATTCCCTAAGCGCGTAAGGCGCGCTCTAATTCTAAGGCTAACTTTAGCTCCCTATATAGGAGCCTCTTACTACCGAGATCCTATAGCGTACCTATAACTTACCTATGTTAGGCTACCTAGGGAGGAACAGCCTGTTTTAAATACTATAGCGTAGTTACTATTAGGATTATATATTACTAGATATTAAGAAGTTCGTACGTAACTATTACTTCTATTAAGGAAGTAAGTACTCTCGCTAACTCCGTTAAGGTCTCCTTTAACCCCTACTAATTACAGAACGTTTTTAGAAGTAGATCTCTATTGATTTTATAGTTAACCTCCCTACGAAGGGCAAGACCTTGCCCTAGTACCTAATAGTTATTACCGATCGACTGTCTAAGTTCTTATAGCTTAAGGCTATAACCTTAATAGGCGCTAAAGAGTACGCGCTCCGCTTCTGTAACGTTTAGTGGCGCTTCTATAGGTTCCCTTTATAGATTATTACTAACTACAGGTCGGATTAGCTTAGTAAGTTTTAGACAACTCTTTATAAACTCGTTAGAATTAAACAATTACTTTTAATAGCGTACTACCTATAGACCGACGGAGGTACTAAGCGAATAAACTAGGAGGTATAGGCGATCCTAAGGATAGTCGTCTCCTTCTTATAGTATAATTAGGCTAAGCACCTGCTAGCGTACTAGCTTGCCTTTAATAACTACGACTCGACTATTACTAGGTTAAGCGCGAACTTTCTCCTATATAGTTTTAACATAGACCTAATCTAGCAAGTGGAGATACCTATCGCCCCTTCCTCCTTGCTATAAGAGCGGGCCGCCCGCTTCCTCCGTCACTTTAAGGAAGGTATAGAATAGACGTAGGCTACTATCGTATATACTTAGCAGCGTTAATAAGAGAACGCTAATCGCTCTTAGCGCCCGGCTAAAAGGTTCTAAGTCGGTAATAAGGTATAGCTTTCCCTATATAATATTAAGACAAATCGCCTAAGCTAGAAACTCGACTAGGTTAACGCCAAGTACAAAGTAGTAGTAGTCCTAACGCTATTAACAGTTACCCTTAACGTCCCTAGAGGTATTTACCCGACCTTTTATATTAACCTTGTCGAACGAGCCGCGACTAACCCGCTCCCGTTGTAACACGTAATAGACTCTCGCCTAGGTCCTACCTAGGAATTGTTATAGGACAGTATACTATATAAGGAATATAAAGTAGAGATAGTCTTAGCCGCTAGAAATACAAGGGGGAGAGGGAACCGCTATAATATATTAGTAAAGTAAAAGGGGTATATTACCCTAACGTAGGAGCCTCTTGAGAATATAGAGAATACTAAGGCGCTTAAGGCCTTCGAGCAGGAGTAGGGGAACGTACTCTAGAACGACGGCCCGAAATCGAACGCGCGCCGACAGCTAGAGAAGCGCGCCGTATAGGAGTAAGTTCGCCCGGTATAGCCTGCTAAAGCCGCTCTTACTATAAGCGCTAAAGGAGGAGGGGGGTATATTATAGGCTTAGGCTTTACCCGCGTATAGTAAGTTACGTATTGTACCTGTAACACCTTATATACGCGCTACGCGCGCCTTGCGCGCGATCCGGACCTAGTCTAGATCCGAGGCGGACTTACAGGGGATTAGTTAGCGCCCTACCCTAGATTGGTTAGCGCCCTACCCTAGATTAGTCAGCACCCTTCTAGTAGCTTCTATAGCTACCTTACGTACCTGCCTTGGTCTACGTATGTGACCGACCTAGCACCTGGGATCGGTATGTACCCTGCGTATAGACTAAGGGTTTGGTGGATATATTAGAGAGGGTTGTTCTGTATCCTATATTTACCTCTTCCTTCTGTAAGAATAAAGATTACTATATTGTACGCCTATCTGCAGTTGCCATAGGGCTAGTCTCTCACACTAGACGAGATTGAGGTATACCTACTAAAGGAATACTAAGACCTAGTAGCTGCTTTCGTCCTATAGGACGCTAATATCTTACCCCCCTACTATATATATAACTATAGGATCGAGCTACTCCTAGGGAGCGTAGTCCTATACTTAAGGAACTGCCTAATGTTGCCGATAAAGCTATACGTACTAAAGCGCTAGCTTAATAATAACCTCGCAAAGGGGTTTATCCGGCCTTTATAATCGAGCGCCTCGTTGCCTATCCCTATAGCGTAGAAGCTAGGCGGAGGTATTAGAATCTATATTAACTACTATAGTATTAATAACGTAACGCTAAAGAGCTAGTACCCTATCCCCCTAATCTAGGAGACCCTAGACTCTATCTATAAGGCGAAGATCTTTATAAAGCTTAACGTAATTACAGCGTTTAACTAAGTACGTATAGCGCCGGGTTATAAGTAGCTTATAGCGTTTATTACGAGATTTAGCCTATACGAGACGCTAGTTACGCTATTTAGCCTATAGGGCGCGCCCGCTACCTTCTAGTATTACGTTAATAACATCCTCTACAACGTTCTAGATAACTACGTAACGGTGTACCTAGACGATATCCTAGTCTACTTAGGTACGTTCGAGGAGTATATTAAGTAGGTTAGGGAGGTACTAAAGTATATAATCGATATAGGTCTATAGGTAGATATCGACAAGTACGAATTCTATATAAAGCGGACGAAGTACCTAGGGCTTATTATTACGCCTAGGGGTATCGAGATAGACCTAGATAAGGTTAAAGCGATACGTAATTAGGAGGCTCTAGAGACAAAGAGGCACTTCTAGCGGTTCTTAGGGTTCGCGAACTTCTACTACCGATTTATATAAGGTTTTTCAAGCTATATATAGCCGCTATACGAGCTTACGAAGAAAACGGTAGACTAGGAGTAGTCTAAGTAGTACAAAGTAGCTTTCTAGCGCCTAAAGGTATACTTTATTATAGCACCGGCACTATAGATATATAACTAGGAGAAGCGCGCTATAGTAGAAGTTAATACGTTAGACTAGTTAGTAGGTAGAGCGCTACTATAGGAAGGGGATAATAGCAAGTTACATCTAGTTACTTATTTCTTAGCAAAGTATACCGTAGCTAAGTATAACTACAATATCTATAACAAGGAGCTCCTTACGATCGTTAAGGCGCTCGAAGAATAGCACCTAGAGCTCGAAGGTATAGCTAAGAGGTTCGATATTATTACAGACTATAAGAACCTACAGACCTTCGGTATAACGAAGCAGCTATCGCTACGCTATATACACTAGTCTAAGTTCTTATTACGTTTCGACTTCTAGATTATCTACTACCTAAGTACGGCAAACGGCTACCCTAACGCGCTAAGTAGGAAGCTAGAGTTTATACTAAAGGACGTTAAAGATAATAGGCTATAGAATAGGCAGTACCCTTTAATTGACCTAAGTAAGTTCGACCTAGAGACCTTTAGTAGTAAATACAACGCTAAGCTACTAGGCAAGATACTAGAGCTCTTTGGCCTTAACGTTTCGCGCTATACTAACGACCTTATTACAGAGAGCTACGTAACCTTGCCGTTTATAGTAGACGTAGTAGAGGCGCTTAGTAACTAGGAGATACGTACGTAGCTAAGTAAGATTAAGCGGGAGCTAAGAGTACCGTTCGCTAAGTATAAGCTAGTCTTAGGTAAGGCGTTCTACTATAGTAGACTAATGATCGACCCGGGCGATACGGAGCTCTATTTGTAGCTTATCTACTAGATATATACGTTAGGGCCTAGCGGGTACCTAGGGAGGACAAAGACGCTTAACCTAATAAATAGGGTCTACTAGTAGCTAGGGATAAGCGTATTAGTAAGGACGTTCGTTAAAGCCTATATACTATACTTTAAGACGAAGAACCCTCGCTTAAAACCTATAGGGTTCTTTAAGCTGCTCCTACTACTATTAGCGCTATAGTAAGATATATTAGTAGACTATATTACACCGCTTCTACTATATAAACGGAGGGGGTAGGAGTTTAGGTATATAATAGTAGTAGTTAACTAGCTTATAAAGATATACTACTTTATTATAACGGTAACACTAGAGGCTAACGAGCTAGCTAACTAGTTTATTAAGCGCGTATACTCGCTCTATAGCGTACTAGAGACGATTGTATTAGATAGAGGTACGTAGTTCGTTTTAGGGTTCTAGAGGGCACTGTCAGCGCGCCTTACAATTACCCTAAAACCATCATTAGCGTTCTACCCATAGACAAATAGCTAGATAGAGCGGATTAACGCGGAACTAAAGTAGTACCTATAGCTATATATTAACTAGGCGTAGGATAACTAGGTTAACTAGCTCCCTCTAGCGGAGTTCGTAGGGAATAATATAGTCTCTAAGACAACGGGTATATTACTGTTCTTTACGAATTATAGCTTTAACCTAAGGATAGGCGTAGAGCTGTCGAAGCTATACCCCCTAAATATCTCGGAGTAGTAGAAGCGGGAGTTTTTCTAGGTATTAGAGCTTACAAACTGCTTTAGGGCGATCCTTAGGAAGGTTATAGCGCTAGCAAAGTAGTTATAGGACCGCTACGAACAGAACGTAAACTACTATAGGGAGGATACGCTATAGTACCGCGTTAGCGATATAGTAATACTCGATATATAGAACTATAAGACTAGTAGGCTAACTATAAAGCTCGCGCTATAGTAGGAGGGCCCGTTCGAGGTTACGAAGGCCTTGTTATATATAGTAACTCTAAAGCTCCTAGCGAATATAACGATCTTCCCTATATTCTACGTCTCGAGAGTAAGGCGCTACCTAGGGTAGGGGCTAGCTAGCTAAGAGAGGGTTAACGACGATGTAAGCGCTAACCGTAGGTACGTAGTTACATAGACTAACGAAGGCGAAGATATAGTAGAGTAGAGGTTCGAGAGGATTATAGGGTTTAGCAAGGCGGCGAATAGCTGTTAGTAGTACTAAGTTAAGTAGGAAGGTTATAACAACCTAACTTAGCAACCTGTAACGGATCTACGTAGCTGTAATAACGCTATCTAGGAGTTCTACGATATATACCCTGAGCTTCTAGGCCCGCTATCGTAGACGCGGAGAAGGAAGGCGTAGCGCTAGGGCAGGCGCTAAGATAACTCTGACTCTAGATGCGAGTACCCGGGATAGAGGGCTATTTTTGTATAGGGGGCTTGTTTGAAGAGGGAGGGTAGTGTTACAGGTATAGCCTGTGTTATATGCTATGTTATATGCTATACTATATGGTTAGCTAAGTACCCTGTAGCTAGAGGAGCGTAGCTCTATACCAGGTGGAGCTCGCCGCGTAGAGCCTTCAGCCCTCGCGAGCTCCTACGAAGGTTGCACTATTGTGTAACCTTGTTATATACGACCGTTATAGTCGGCTTCTGCCGATTCTACGTAGCCGCATCTAGGCGATAGTCGGCATGCCGAATACCTGCTAACGGCAAGGGTCTAGCATTACCGAAGGGTCGTAGCTAGGCGATTTCTAGCTAAGCTAAATAACTAGGTGCCTCTGATAGGCGAGGGTCTAGCTTCTATTGCCGAACGACCCTTAATCGCAAGTACTAGGCGTAATACTCTTAAGCTAAGTACTTGTAGCTAGGCAATATCTAGCCGAGCTAAATGCCTATAGTTAGAGAGGGCTAGCTGAGCCGAATGCTCTCTAATGAACAAGGTCTAGCCCTGCTAGATAGCCTCTAATAGCTAAAGTCTAGCGTAGCCGAATGCCCTTCTAATAGGCGATTGTTAGCGTGCTAAATACCTACCGACGGCGAGGGTCTAGTACTATAGAAGGGATACCTTTTAACAGGCGAAGGTCTAGTATAGTTAAGGGACCTTCAAGTTAGTAGTAGATTAGCGTTGCTAAATACCTACTAACGGCGAGGTCTGGCTTCTACTAGGTACCCTCTAATAGGCGAGGATCTAGCTTTGCTAAATAGCTACAAATAGGCGAAGTCTAGCGTAGCCGAGCGACCGCTAGATACTATCTAATAGGCGAGTACTAGGCGCGATGCTCTAATCTAAATGCTATAACGAATGGTTCTAGGTACCTGTAGCTAGGCGATGTTATAATAGTTCGATCCGACTACCTAGAACTAGGCGATGGTCGGCGTGCTAAATACCTACTACTAGCAAGGGTCTAGCACTACCGAAGGTTCGTAGCTAGTGATATCTAGCCGAGCCGCCTACTTGTAGCTAGGTAAGTGCTTTAGATCGAGAAGGGGAAAGGGTTTGTTAGAGGGAAAGCGTTGAATCGAGAGAGTTCTCGTTGCAATACCCCCTAAGCGTTCGTCGGGAGGCGAAAGCTCTATCTAGATCTTTGGATTCAACGGCTTATAGTGTACCGCTAGGCGCCTATCAAAAGGCGAATGCTTTAGGGAGTAACTCTCTTAACGATGTCTAGTTTACCGTTCTTAGCTTCTGCCGCTAAATATCCGTTACTTAGTACCTGCAACTAGACGAAGGTCGGCTTCTGCCGATTCTACGTACCTACATCTAGGCAATAGTCGGCGTGCTAAATACCTACTAACGGCAAGGGTCTAGCACTACCGAAGGATCGTAGCTAGGCGAACTCTAGCTAAGCTAAATACCTACACTTAGGTAGTAGTTAGCGTGCCGAATACCTACTAACGGCAATAGTCTAGCACTACTAAATGGATACCTATAACTAGGCGAAGGTCAGCGTATCGAATACCTATCAATAGGCAAAGGTTTAGCACTACTAAATAGCCTCTAATAGCTACATCTAGCTTCCCACTAGGTTCGTAGCTAGCGATATCTAGCTAAGCCGAATACCTATACTTAGGCAAGGGTCTAGCCTCTTACTAAACAACCCTAAATTGTTAGTGCTAGGCGTAATACTTTTAATCTAAATGCCCGTAGCTTAGGGAGGGCTAGCTTCGCCAAATGCCCTCTAATAGGCGCGGATCTAGCTTTTACCAAAGGGTACCCGCAACTAGGCAACGTCTAGCGTAGCTAAGCAACCGCCGGATACCCTTTAATAGGCGCGCGATACTCTAATCCGAATGCCTATAGCTTAGCGATATCTAGCTAAGCCGAATGCCCGTTCCTTAGGCTCCTCTAGATCGTTAGCTCTATATTAAGAGGTAAGGTTCTAGAAATTCTAGAGGGAAAGGTAGTACGCTTCCTACGTAGTTATAGTTAACGACGATAGTCCTACTATCATTACGAAATCGGTAGGGTTTAGAGGCCCGCCGCGAGGGAGTCCTACCTCGAATTTGCTTTCTTTTATATTATTAGTCGCCCGAGCTACCGAAATAACGTTCCTTCGTCGAATAGTAGCGATCTAGGTCTAGAGGGTTCTTTCTACTAGCGAGGGCTAGCGCGTAGCTAAGTCGCCTAGGTATCTTATACAAGGGAGCTAACGGCTTCGATCTAGCCAAACAGGCTCTCGAATAGGTTTAGTCTTCGTTGATCTTAGCCTTCGTAGCTACGCCGTAGCTTATAGCGGTTCTTTAGCGCTACCGAGTTAGCGGATCTTACTAATGTGTAACGACGCTTCGGCTGTTGGTTCTACCTTCGCGTAGGAGTTCTTTTTAGGTCTTCGCGTTCGAAGCTATCCTTAGGTATCGAACTAGGAGGGAACTAACAGGTTAGGTTTTGTCGGATAAGTTAGTACTCTTCGCTTTCGAAGGGAGGGGAGGTCGACGGCTTTGGTTATACCGAACGAGCTCGAGATCTTAGGAGAGAGAACCAAGGGCTTAGAGGTACCGTACGAGCTCTCGAATAGTCTTAGGTCGATCTTGGCCTTCGTAGCTACGCCGTAGCTTGCAGCGGTTCTTCCGCGCTACGGAGTTAGCGGATCTTAGGCTTAGAGGCGGAGCGACAGCTTGAATCTTATGCCGTACGTGCTCTTAGAGGTCAGGAATCGCTAGCTTAGAGATGCTGAACGAGTCTGTCCTGCTGTTCTAATAGGGAGGGAGCCGATAGCTTGAATCTTATACCGTACGGGCCCTCAAATGGTCTTGATCGGGTTGTTCGAGTTGTTGTTTTCTAGCGTATAGACTGCTATATTCTAGAAGCTCAAAATGCGTACCGGGGTCGTAACTATTAGATATACCACAAATTGTATACAGTCGCACGCAATAAGTGTAAAAAGTATGTAGGTTGCTATAGCGGTTAATCTAACCACTAGGCTAGCAGAGTAATTGATTCTAATAATCTCTCGTGTGTTCTGTTCTATAGATTACAGGCGCAAGTCAGGGGGGATGCCCAAGACCCGCATAAATGCCTAGGCCCACCACACCCAATCTTAGGTAGGTATGGCCTGAGCCACCCGTAGTTACATACCGAGCCACCTTGCCCAATCCTAGATTCGGCTATTTCCAACAGCCTAGCACCTGGGCCGCACTTGCTATGTGCCTTCAGTGATTGGATAAATGTCCAGGGCTTTGCGAGGGCGGCACCTGTGCTACGCCCTACTTATACCGGTCTCGCAGAGCTATTGGGTTAAGCCCTGGAAATGGGCAGGTGTGGCTCGGGTATGTAATTGCGTAGCTTAGGCCACGCCAAGCCATTGTTAGCTATAGGTGACCTAGGCGGTTTAATAGGGGTCTTAGGCATCCCCCGAAAGGATCTTGCTTCTAGTTCCATAGAGTTTAATCAAGCTAACTAGCTAAGTAGAAGAATTACTACTTTGGCTAACAACAACCTATTTTTCACACTTATACGTAAGACTGTCTATTTTATAGTATATCTAATAGTTACGACCCTAGTACGTATTTTCAAGCTTCTAAGATAGTAGTCTATACGCTAGAAAACAAGATCAAACACCTCTTTTCGAAGAACCTCCGAACCCTTGAATCCATTAAGATAATGGCTAAACGCGAGAACATCGTCAACCTTAACGGACAAGAGGACTAGGACGACTAGAACTAGTAGTTTATTAGCAAGACTCGTATCGAATAGATCTAGTATAAGATCGACCTAGATAAGGAAGATCTAGAGCCCTTCCTAACGCTACTATCCCGAATTAACGTCAGCGACTACGATAAACGAGCCGACCCCCTAGTTATAGTAGAACTACTAGTACGTAATATAAGAAGTACAAGCGCGAGCGGAGTACTAGCCGTAATAGCGGTTAGTAGATAGTAAGTCGACCGTTAGAATAAGGCGAAGAAACCTACCGAACTTACCGCCGAAGCCCACGTAGACTATATATACAATTAGAGTATCTATAACACTAAGAAGCGGTAGTTCGACTAAGAAGTTAAGAAGCTTAGAGATATTAACGACTAGGTTATTAACACGGTCGACCTATACTTTCGCTATATCGTATATAAAGCCAAGATAGATATACGCGAGAGCTACGCTACGCTAAAGAATCTCTTAGGCTTTAAGACTTAGGATAAGTATAACAATGTAAGGAACACTTACTATAAGAAGGTATTGCCTCCTATAAGATAGTGTAACGGTCGTATACAACAAGGTTGCACAACAGTGCAACCTTCGTGGGAGCTCGCGAGGGCTGAAGGCTCTGCGCGGCGAGCTCCACCTAGTGTAGAGCTACGCTCCACTAGCTACAGGGTGCCCAGCCAACCACATAGCATGGCACATGACATGGCACATGACACAGGCTGTGCCTGTAACACTACCCTCCCTCTCCAAACAAGCCCCCCTATATAAAAATAGCCCCTATTTTGGATACTTATATCTAGAGCTATCCTAACCGCTTAATTCTAGATGCTTGTATCTAGAGCTATCCCAAACGCTCCTAAAACACCCGATTTTAGATACTTACATCTAGAGCTATCCTAAACGCTCTCTAAAACACCCGATTTTAGATACTTGTATCTAGAGCTATCCTAAACGCTCCTAAAACACCCGATTTTAGATACTTGTATCTAGAGCCTATCCTATTCCACACGCTCGATTTTGCTTAGCGCCTTACCTCCTACCGCTACGCCTTCCTTCTTCGCGTCTACAATAGCGGCCCTAGGAGCTCGGGGTACGTATTGTAGAACTCCTAGATAGCGTTATTACAGCCGCGTAGATCTGTTATAGGCTACTAAGTCGGGTTATTATAACCTTCCTACTTAACTTAGTACTACTAACGGCCGTTCGCCGCCTTACTAAACCCTACAATCCTCTCGAACCTCTACTCTACTATGTCTTCGCCTTCGTTAGTCCGTGTAACTACGCGCCTGTAGTTAGCGCTTACATTGTTATTAACCCTCTCTTAGCTAGCTAGCCCCTACCCTAGGTAGCGCCTTACTCTTAAGACGTAGAACGTAGGGAAGATCGTTATATTCGCTAGGAGCTTTAGAGTTACTATATATAACAAGGCCTTTATAACCTCGAACGGGCCCTCCTACCGCGGCGCAAGCTTTACGATCGGCCTACTAGTCTTGTAGTTCTATATATCGAGTATCGCCCTATCGCTAACGCGGTACTATAGTATATCCTCCCTATAGTAGTTTACGTTCTATTTATAGCGGTCCTATAACTACTTTACTAGCGCTGTAACCTTCCTAAGGATCGCCCTAAAGTAGTCCGCGAGCTTAGACGTCTAGAAAAACTCCCGCTTCTACTACTCTAAGATATTCGGTAGGTATAGCTTCGATAGCTCTACGCCTATCCTTAGGTTAAAGCTATAATTTACGAAGAATAGTAATACGCCTATTGTCTCGGAGACTATATTATTCCCTATAAACTCCGCTAGAGGGAGCTAGTTAACCTAGTTATCTTACGCCTAGTTAATATATAGCCGTAGGTACTGCTCTAGTTCCGCGTTAATCCGCTCTATCTAGCCGTTTGTCTAAGGATAGAACGCTAATAAAGGTTTTAGGGTAATCGCAAGGCGCGCCGATAGTACCCTCTAGAACCCTAAAACGAACTACGTACCTCTATCCAATATAATCGTCTCTAGTACGCTATAGAGTAAGTATATACGTTTAATAAACTAGTTAGCTAGCTCGTTAGCCTCTAGTGTTACTATTGTAATAAAGTAACGTATCTTTATAAACTAGTTAACTACTACTACTATATACCTAAACTCCTACCCCCTTCGTTTATATAGTAGGAGCGGCGTAATATAGTCTACTAATATATCTCGCTATAGTACTAATAGTAGCGGGAGTAGCTTAAGGAACCTTATAGGCTTCGAGCGAGGGTTCTTTATCTTAAAGTATAGTATATAGGCTCCTACGAACGTCCTTACTAATACGCTTATCCCTAGCTACTAGTAGACCCTATTTATTAGGTCGAGCGTCTTTATCTTCCCTAGGTACCTACTAGGCCCTAACGCGTATATCTAGTAGATAAGCTATAAATAGAGCTCTATATTACCTAGGTCGATTATTAGCCTACTACGGTAGAACGCCCTACCTAAGACTAACTTATACTCGGCGAACGGTACTCTTAGCTCCCGCTTGATCTTACTTAGCTAGGCGCGTACCTCCTAGTCGCTAAGCGCCTCTACTATATCCGCTATAAACAGCAAGGTTATATAGCTCTCCGCGATAAGGTCGTTAGTATAGCGCGAAACGTCGAGGCTAAAAAGCTCTAGTATCTTGCCTAGTAGCTTAGAGTTATACTTGCTACTAAAGGTCTCTAGGTCGAACTTGCTTAGGTCGATCAGGGGGCGCTACCTATTCTATAGCCTATTATCTTTAACGTCCTTTAGTATAAACTCTAGCTTCTTACTTAGCGCGTCTAGGCGGCCGTTTACTATACCTAGGTAGTAGATAATCTAGAAGTCGAAACGTAATAAGAATTCTAACTAGCGTATATAGTATAGCAATAGCTACTTCGTTATACTAAAGGTCTATAGGTTCTTATAGTCTATAATAATATCGAACCTCTTAGCTACGCCTTCGAGCTTAGGGCGCTATTCTTCAAGCGCCTTAACGATCGTAAGAAGCTCCTTGTTATAGATATTATAGTTATACTCGGCTATAGTATACTTCGCTAAGAAATAAGCAACTAGATATAACTCGCTATTATCCCCTTTCTATAGTAGCGCTCTACTCGCTAACTAGTCTAACGTATTAACTTCTACTATAGTATACTTCTCCTAGTTATATATCTATAGTGCTAGTACTATAATAAAGTATACCTTTAGGCGCTAGAAAGCCGCTTTATACTACTTGGACTACTCCTAGTCTACTGTCTTCTTCGTAAGCTCGTATAGCGGCTGTACGTAGCTCGAAAAACCTCGTATAAATTAGCGGTAGAAGTTTACAAACCCTAAGAACTACTAGAGGTATCTCCTTGTCTCTAGAGCCTCCTAATTACATACCGCTTCAACCTTATCTAGGTCTATTTCGATACCCCCGGGTGTAATAATAAACCCTAGGTACTTTGTCCGCTTTATATAGAATTTGTACTTATTGATATCTACCTATAGACCTACGTTAATTATACGCTTTAGTACCTCCCTAACCTACTTAATATACTCCTTGAGCGTACCTAAGTAGACTAGGATATCGTCTAGGTACGCTATTACGTAGTTATCTAGAGTATTATAGAGGATATTATTAACGTAATACTAGAAGGTAGTAGGCGCGCCCTATAGGCCGAACGGCGTAACTAGCGTCTTGTATAGGCCGAATCTCGTAATAAACACTATAAGCTACTTATAGCCCGGCGCTACGCGCACTTGGTTAAACGCCGCGATTACGTCAAGTTTCGTAAAGATCTTTGCCTTATAGATAGAGTCTAGGGTCTCTTAGATTAGGGGGATAGGGTACTAGCTCTTTAGCGTTACGTTATTAATACTATAGTAGTTAATGTAGATTCTAATACCTCCGCCTAGCTTCTACGCTTTAAGGATAGGCAATAAGGCGCTCGATCGTAAGGGCTAGATAAACCCCTTCGTAAGGTTATCGTCGAGCTAGCGCTTTAGTATACGTAGCTCTATCGGCGATATCGGGCAATTCCTTAAGTATAGGACTATACTCCCTAGGAGTAGCTCGATCCTATAGTTATATATATAGTAGGGGGGTAAGATATTAGCGTCCTATAGGACGAAAGTAGCTACTAGGTCTCGATATTCCTTTAGTAGGCGCGCCTTAATCTTGTCTAAGGTAGGCGCTAGTCTATCCGCCTTATTAAAGAACTTCTTAGAATCCTCCTCTATAATCTTATTAAGCTTCTTATCCACTTTAGCAAGTATATTAATAAAGCTATAGAACCTTACTAGGAGTATTGACTTCGCGTACTCTAGTATACTCTCTTGACTTAGTAGGTCCTTAAAAAACTACTTAGGTAGAACTAGTATATAGTCTCTCTTCTTAGCCTCTACTACTCTCTCTAGCTTGTCTATTATAGTCTATATAACTACTATACCCTTCTATCGATATACCGCTAGGAAGCTCGCTCCGTTTAGGATCTTCGCGTTATCCTAGCGGATCTTCCCCTATACTTAACTAAGCAAGGGTAGGGCGTAGGGGGGGGAATAGGGTCTAGGGGGTAGTCTCCTAGCGCTAGCTACTACCTCTACTAGCTTTAGTAACGTAGGGGGCGGCGCTTTAACTAGTACGCCTATCGCTCCTAGCGGTATAAGCGTCCCCTATAGGTTAGCCTACACGCCTCCCTAGGACGTAGATCTCTACCGTCTATAGGCCCGTCTCCGCCTATCGGACCGCCTAGCTCTCTTATAGTCGGAGAGCTTGCTTATAGCGATAGCAACCTCGTTATTGTTACTAAAGGTACTATAGTCGTCGTCTTTAGGTACATCCTCTACCGTTATATAGTACCGCTCGCTATTCCTAGGGGGTAGGGGTACCTCTAGCTAGCCTACCTACTAAGCGACCTAGCTCCTAATATACTCTAGTAGGTACCTCCTATAGTAATACTTTGTAAATTCAAGCTATAGGGTCTCCTAGTCGATCCGTAGGTTATACTTCTATAGCTATAGGAGGTCTAAGATTACTAGAGTCTCCTTTACAAGCGTTATAACAAAGTATACTAGGGTCTTCTAGTAGTTGCTAACGACTAGCGTAAGCGCCGCTAAATGCTCGATCTAGCGTAAGAACCCTCCGTCGGCTAGAAATAGCAGCCGCTATACTACTAGCCTCTCTAGTAGTAGCCTATTCGTAACCGCAAAGCTAAAATCCACAAACGCCAGACCTATATAACCCGAGTCTATAAGTACTATATACTTTATATTATACCTACTAACCGCTAGGTACAATAACAAGAGAATAGATTTAGCGCTACTACCTACTATACTAATAACTAAACTATCTCCCTATCCCTCCTATAGCTAGCGGTACCCTTCCTATAAGCGATAGTTTATAGGAGCTCCTTGTTTCTCTAGTCGTTATATAAGAAGCCGAAGCTAGGGGGTTACTTTATAGACTAGTAAGCGCCGTGCTCCTCCTACTTGTCTACCTCTCTAATAACAAAACCGCTCTAGTTAGGGGTGTCCGCAAAACGTATAGCGAGCCTGCCTCGACCCCTCTAGTAGGCCCTAGTATAGCCGCTTACGCCGCTACGAGCCGGAAGGCCCCTAGAGGGAGCTTGCTCGAAGCCTAGGAACCCGCCGTAGCTATAGCCTTGTTACGTAGGCTACTACTATCTCTAGGTAGGCTACTACTATCCTTATACGTTACTACTAAAACTAGGTCCTCTACCGAAACTAGATCCTCTACTACCTTAGGCGCCTCTACGCTATAACTACCCGGTGCTATAGGCATTACCGCGGTCCCCTCGGCCTCTATAGCCTACTTAGTACGCCCTTGCAATATAGTCGGCCCTACCGCACTTGTAGCACAAGCTACTTGCTCTACGCCGTTCCTTCTCCTAGGGGGTAAGCGCCGTAAGCGTTACCGCGTCGATCTCTATCGCGTTAGGGTATCTACTTCTACCGTTGTTATTGCCGCCGCCCCTAGTTCCGCCGCTCCTAGTTCCGCCGCGTAGCTTCCGCCTAAAGTCCTCTCCCTCTAGGTTAGTCGCGAGCTAGCCGGCTAGCGTAGCCTAGAGTTTAAAGTTATTAGCTAGTAGGAGTACCGCCTACGTAACTATAGCGCTCGAAAGGTAGGGGGAGATCTTAAGCTAGAGTATCTAGACCTTTGTTACGTTATTGACGCTAGCGGTATCGGCTAGGGTAGTAAATTCGGTAAGGAAGTTGTTAAACGCTACAAACTCGTTCTTCTACGCTAGTAGTTCTAGCCTATTACTTACTATAGTAACTACGTTATACGTTATATACTAGGTATAAAGGGTCTTTAGGAGGTTGGACCTAGTCTTCTATAGCTATACTACCGTGCTATATAGGTTCTCCTTAACCTGCTCGAGCTTCGCTGTAACTACCTGGCGCGCGCTACCGCCTAGTATAGCCTTTGTATATAGGATCTTAGTATACTCGTCCGGGAACTCCCGCAGGCGTATTCGCTAGCGGCCGCGTACTTTATCCTCCTAGTCTTCGAAGAGCAGGGTACGCTTAATAGTATCCTTCTCCTCTCTAGTAAATAGATCGGGGTAGGGGAGGGAGATTAATACGCTATAGCCGCTACTAGCGCTACTACCGCGAGCCTAGTCCAGGGCTATCGCTATTAGCGTTCTCTAGTTCGTAAGTAGCAACTTGTACCCTTTAAGCTCCTTCTCGAGCGCTACACTAGCTACGATAGACCCTTCGAGCCTCCTAATAGCCTTATCGAGCTTCCTCTTTAGCTCGCTAACTATCGAATTTATAGCTAAAGCAAACCCTAAGAGGTTGTACCCTCTATTATTGTCGATCGATACTATAAAGGCAGGTATAGTATTAGAGACCTTGTTCTACTACTATTTGCTTAGTACTACGCGCAGCGCCACGAGTCTCGGCGGTAGCGATACCGCGAGGTTGGCGCTACTTATTATCTTTGCGCTTATCTTCGTAGGAGCGTTATCTAGTTCGTTAGAATACTATATCCAGTTCGTCGGAATACTATAGTCCTGTTCGTCGGATTGCTATTGTACGTAGGATGCTTGTCCTAATAGTTAACTTGTACTACGTAGGTGGTTAAGAAATGAAAACAAAGCCTAGTACGTTAGGAAAAGAAGCGTTCTAGTTGGTCTAGTACGCTCTCTATTCTAGAGCAGACGACTTAGCTACGCGCGCGAGTTGAAGGTACAACCTACTATAACGGTCATATATAACAAGGTTACACAATAGTGCAACCTTTGTAGGAGCTCGCGAGGGCTAAAGGCTCTACGCGGCGAGCTCTACCTAGTATAGAGCCACGCTCCACTAGCTACAGGGTGCCTAGCTAACTATTTTTATTTTTATTTATTCGTACTCCGATATGCCTTACGGCGCGCCGGTCCTGCTACTGGTTT
>MU853424.1:4165-32415 GCA_033297235.1 Trichocladium antarcticum
AGGTTCCTTCGGGTAGTACCTCTAGATATATCCCTACTTCTAGTACTTAAAGTACTACTTCGGCTCGAGCGCTACCTAGTATAGTTTATAGTCTAGTACTTAGGCGTCCTAGATAACTCTAAAGTCGTACGCCGCTCTTACTTTGTCTTAGCTCTTAAAGGTTACTAGTACCGTCGCTCTTATAAGCTCCGGCTTACTAGGGATCCTAAACTTAACTATGTTTACCGTATAGAAATCTAGTCCCTAGGCGAACTCCGCTTTAGTAACTCCCTAGATCTCTAACCTTGTCAGACCCTTTAGGAGTACTACGAAGGTTCTACAGGCTTCCTTCGCCTACTCCCTAAACGCTTAGTAGATCTACTAGTTATTCTTAGTATACTATTCCTTCGCTGCTTTATCCCTAAAGGTAATAATAGTGTCCTTGCTAGGGAGCTTCCTTATAGCGACTACTCCCTTTTACGTAGACTAGTTATTAATCGCCTAGATAATCTCTAGGGGGGTTCTCTTCGTAAGGTTAGCCGGCAGGCCGTTACCTTAGATAAGGATTTCCTTAGTGATCCTTTAGGGGATCGCCTTTATAGGTTACGCTTAAGGCGCTAGGGCTCCTGCTACGATCGTTACCTAGGAGCGGTTAGGACCCTATCCTACACTCGTAGTAGCTAGGGCGCTCGTAAGCGTAGCCCGCACTTCCTTAGCGACGATCTTCCTTATAGTCATATAGTTAAGGCCTTCTAGGCCTCCTTTAGCGCTCTACAGCTAGTTAATAGCGCTCTATACCTAAGCTAGGATCTCTCTTGCTACTCCCTAGGTAATATTCTTCTTGTTTAGGCTAACTAAAGCGACTATACTATCGAGTATAGCCTTAATATCGCCTAATCCGCGTTGTTCCTAGCGGGGGGGGGGTTAGTGCTACTACTATTAGTGTTAACGAAGGGGTTAGTGGTAGGTCTGCTAGTAGTTGCAGGGGCCGCTCGGGGGCGCTCCGCAGGGGGGTTCGGGTCCGTTATACCAGGACTTAGATAGGCCTCTCGGGGCAGGTAGGGTGCTCCTAGTAGCAGGGGTAGGGGGGGGGAGGTCGCTGTTAACCTCTATGCTAGGTCCGGTGTAAGCTATTAGGGCCGGCGCCGGGTAGATCCACTATAGATCCGGGTTATAGGTCTAGGCGGTATAGAAGAAGATTTCTAGGAGCTATACGTAGCTCGTTTTCCCTATCTTCCTACGCCTATAGTACCTGCGTAGCGTCTCGCGCGTAGATGTACCCGGTATAGTTAGATAGAGCTCGTTAGGAGCTTTCTAGCGACGTAGGTTTCGGCCGTTTTGGCGCGCTGCTACACTAGTTAGTACGGGCCTGTTTGCGAAGAAAGTTTTATTATAGTTATATAGAAGGAAGTTTACGCTTAATATAATAATAATAATAATAATTCGTACTCCAATATACCTTATAGCGTGCCGGTCCTGCTACTAGTTTATATATAAAGGAAACCGTACCCCCTGAACAGGGGGCCAGGTGAAAACCCCTGTCTTCGCTTCTATTTCCGCACCTTGAATCTATCTTTCTACGTGTAAAAGGTAGTCCCTATCTCTCTTAGCGGCTCGGTTCGGCGCCTCCTGTACCCTCTCCGCTACACTCGGCCGCTTTTACAGCCTACGTAGCTTCAAGCTATAGTCTACAAGCAATGCTATACTCTATTAGGCGCCCCGAATCCATTAACTAGCTAATAACTACCTTTACTAAGCTCCTATACGGCTATATAACTTACCGTAAGACAAGCTATAGATCCTATTGTAACTATATCTATAATTCCTCCTATATCTAGCGCTTTAGTAGATCTTTATACTATACTACTAGGTACTCGATCGTCTCTTTGCCCTCGCTATACTCGTAGTATAGCGTAGTAATCTCTAGGACGTTTACCCTATTTAGGTACTCCTAGAGGCCGATGTCCCTGCTACGCGCCTAGGTAAGCAGGGAGCTCTAAGCCTTGCTTAGACCCTCGTATCTCCTAAGGGCAAGGTCTGTAAATAGTTATATCGGGGGGTCCTTGTCTACCGATCTAAGCCTTGCTTAGACCCTTATATCTCTTAAGGGCAAGGTCTATAAATAGTTATATCGGGGGGTCCTTGTCTACCGAGCGGTACGTAGGTCTCCTTGCTCGCGTTACGAGCGTAGTACGCCTCTCCTAGTCCGCTATCTCGCGCTCCTGCTAGGCGAGTTCCACTACTCTATCTGTATTACGGGTCTTGTTCTTTAGCTTCCCTATCTTCTACTTTTACTTAGCCTACTCGTTCGCTATAGCTACTGCTCTCTCGACTACTATTAGCCCCTATAGGCCTAGCCTTAGCTTCCTCCCTTACGTCCTCTCGCTCCTCTTCTAGAACCTCCTGAATAGCTTGGTACATGCCTCCTAGATCAAGCTCGCTACTGCGACTAGGGGGCGCCCTAGTCCCTCCCTTGACTAGAGGATTACGCTTAATATAGTAATAGTTAAGTCGCGGTTATTAAAAATAAGCTAGTATATTAGTAGATATTCGGCCTAATTATACTATAAAAAAGGAATAACTATCCTTAGGATCGCTTATACCTTCTAATTTATCTACTCTATCCCTCTATTAGTCTATAGGTAGTATACTATCAATAGTAACTATTTGATCCTAATAAGCTTATAGAAAGTTGTCTAAAACTTACTAAGCTAATCTAAATTATAGTTAGTAATAATCTATAAAAGGAAACTATAGAAGCGCTACTAAACGTCGTTGAAGTAGAGTATATACTCTTTAGCGCCTATTAAAGTTATAGCTTTAAGCTATAGGAAGTTAGATAATCTATCTATAATAACTATTAGGTACCTAGGTAAGGTCTTGTCTTTTATAGGGAGGTTAACTATAAAGTTAATAGAGATCTACTTCTAGAATCGTTCTGTAATTAGGAAGAGTTAGAGAAGACTTTAGTAGAGCTAGCGAAAGTACTTGCTTCCTTAGTACGAATAATACTTACAAGTAAAGGTCTTAATATCTAGTAATATAAAATCCTAATAGTATCTTCGCTATAGTATCTAGAATAGCCTGTTCCTCCTAGGGTAACCTAATATAGGTATATTATAGGTATATTGTAGGATCTTAGTAGTAAGGGGTTCCTATATAGGGAGCTAGAGCTAGCCTTAGAATTAAAGTGTACCTTATATACTTAGGGAACAATCAGTAATCTATATCTATAGTACTCTAGCCTCTTTAGGGAACTTATAGGCCCCATTTTAAATAGGCTAGAGTGAGTATATATAATACTTGTCTTTCGCAACCCCTTTATCCTAGAGAGAAGTAAGCTATTCGTTAGTGAAAATAGTCTTCCTAGTAAGTAACCTAGACTATTTATTTACTAATAACGCGTTTATCTAGATTATAAAGAGAGGCTAGGTAATATATAAGGCGTCTCTAGGGTAGCTTTATTTACATCGAGAGAGGGAATCTAGGTATAAAGCCTAGGCACTAAGGTAGTACTTTAAGTTAAAACTAAATAGGGAAAGGGTCTTAGCCTATTAAGCTTATTATTTAGTAATTAGTTATAGCTAATAAAAGTATTTAAGGTTCTTATAGTTAGTAAGGATCTAGAAGGAGGCGCTAACGCTATAAAGTTTAGCTAACTATACCTTTAGATAGGAGATAATTATAAGTAGTTCCTTATTATAGATTATATAGTTCCGCTCTATAAGGGAGAGCTTCGCGGAATAGTAGGCGATAGGATAAAGAACTCTATTATCTCCCTACTATAAGAGGTAACTACTAAGCGCGACTTTAGAGTAGTCTACCTTGAGGATCGTTTCCTATTTAAGGTCCTATTAGGTAAGGACCGGTTCTAAGATAAAGGCGTTCTTAAGCGTATCGAAAGCCTATTGTTCGTCCTCCCTCTAGCGGAATAGAATATTTTTCTAAGTTAGTACTATTAGAGGGGCCGCTATATTAGAGAAGTTAGGAATAAAGTCGCGATAGAAATTAGCTAACCTAAGGAAACTTTAAACGCCATAAGCCTTTATAGAGGCTTCCTAATTATAGATTATAGCTAGCTTCTTAAGGTTAGGCTAGATCTATATACCTACCTTAATAATATACCCTAAGTATTTAACCTCCTTTACTATAAACGTATACCTTTTTAAGTCTAAAGCTAGGCTAGCTTCCTCTAGTCTCTAGAGGATCTCTTTAACCTTCTATATATAGTCCTTCTAGTTCCTACCTAAGTAAACTAATATATTATTAATATAGGTAGTTAAGTAATCTCCTAAGGTTAGACTAAAGGCGTTATTAATATAACGCTAGAACGTTATACAGGTACCTACTAGGCTAAAAGGGCAAACTAACTATTTAAAAAGACTAAACTTTATTCGAAACGCTATAAGATACTTTTATCCTTGTATAATGTAAATATAATAGAAAGCTAAGTATATGTCTAGTTTCGTAAACTATTTTACGCTAGATAGGGACTAAAGCGTCTCTTTAATAAAGGGGATTAGGTAGTAGTCCTGCTTTATAATCTTATTTAGTACTTAGTAATCTATATAGAACCTCTAACCTCTATCTAACTTTTTAACTAAAAGGACTAGGGTAGTAGCTAATAAGGAGCTAGCTTAGATCTAGCCCTTATCTATTAGGTTAATTACCTATTTCTAAACCTCTAGTAGGTAGTTATAAGATATATTATATAGCGGGCCCTATAGGAGCTTAGGAATCTTCTCTAACGAACCTTTCTTAAGTATAATATAGTAGTTAGTAGCTCTATAGAGAGGGGGTAGTCCTTTAGCTTTGTTCTTATTAAATAGGTTAGTGAACTTACGTAACTCCTCTAGAAGCTCTAGTAGCGGATCTAGGTTAGGTATAGACTAGAGATAGTTCTCCTTTAAAATAGTTATAATCTCCTAAATACTAGTTACTAGGAATATCCCCTTCTTCTTATCAGGTATAGTCTTTTATAATAATCGTTAAACTAAGGCTATAAAATTAGAGCCTAAGATCTAAGAAATCCTAGTTACCTTTAGATATAAACGGCTTTCGCGTACCTTTAGACTAGGCTAAGAGCTAACCTTAAGGACCCCTTCTTTAGTATCTAGCTTAATCTTCTAATATCTTATCTATAGAAGACCTAAAATAACGTTATAGGTAAAGCCTAGGACTATATAGAATATAGCCTAGCTTGTTTATAAAACGGTCGTATACAACAAGGTTGCACAATAGTGCAACCTTCGTAGGAGCTCGCGAGGGCTAAAGGCTCTACGCGGCGAGCTCCACCTAGTGTAGAGCCACGCTCCTCTAGCTACAGGGTACTCAGCCAACTATATAGTATAGCACATGATATAGCATATAACATAGGCTATACCTATAACACTACCCTCCCCCTCTAAACAAGCCCCCCTATACAAAAGTAGCCCCCTATTTTAGATACTTGTATCTAGAGCTATCTCAAACGCTCCTAAAACGCCTTATTTTAGATACTTGCATCTAGAGCCTATCCTATTCTACACGCTCGATTTTAGATGCTTATATCTAGAGCCTATCCTATTCTATACGCTCGATTTCGAATACTTGTATCTAGAGCCTATTCTACGCTCGATTTTGCTTAGCGCCTTACCTCCTGCTATTACGCCTTCCTTCTTCGTGTCTACAATAGCGGGCCTAGGAGCTTAGGGTATATATTGTAGAACTCCTAGATAGCGTTATTATAGCCGCGTAGATCTATTGCGGGTTACTAAGTTAGGTTATTATAACCTTCCTACTTAACTTAGTACTACTAGCGGCTATTCGCCGCCTTACTAAACCTTACAATCCTCTCGAACCTCTATTCTACTATATCTTCGCCCTTGTTAGTCTATATAACTACGCGCCTATAGTTAGTGCTTACGTTGTTATCGACCCTCTCCTAGCTAGCTAGCCCCTACCCTAGGTAGCGCCTTACTCTCGAGACGTAGAACGTAAGGAAGATCGTTATATTCGCTAGGAGCTTTAGAGTTGCTATATATAATAAGGCCTTTTTAACCTTGAACAGGCCCTCCTACCGCGGCGCGAGCTTCGCGGTTAGCCTACTAGTTTTATAGTTCTATATATCGAGCATTGCTATATCGCTAACGTAGTATTATAGTACGTCCTCCCTATAGCGGTTCGCGTTCTACTTATAGCGGTCCTGTAACTGCTTTGTTAGTACTATAACCTTCCTAAGGATCGCCCTAAAGCGGTCTATAAGCTCCGATACGCGGAAGAACTCCCGCTTCTACTACTTTAAGATGTTTAGTAGGTATAGCTTCAACGGCTCTACGCCTATCCTTAGGTTAAAGCTATAATTCGCGAAGAATAGTAATACGCCTATTGTCTTAGAGACTATATTATTCCCTATAAACTCCGCTAGGGGGAGCTAGTTAACCAAGTTATCCTATACCTAGTCGATATATATTATTTATTCGTACTCCGATATGCCTTACGGCGCGCCGGTCCTGCTACTAGTTTATATACAAAGGAAACTGTACCCCCTGAACAAGGGGCCGGGTAAAAACCCCTGCCTACGCTTCTGTTTCAGCGCTTTGAATCCATCGCACTATGTGTAAAAGGTAGCCCCTGTCTTCTTTAGCGGCTCGATTTAGCACTTCCCGCACCCTCTCCGCTACTCTTAGCCGCTTTTGCGGCTATTGTAGCTTCTAGTTGCAGCCTACGAGCTACGCTATACTCCGTTAGGCGCCCCGAATCTATCAACCAGCTAATAACCACCTTTACTAAGCTCTTATACGGCTATATAGCTCGTCGTAAGATAAGCTATAGATCCTATTGTAACTATATTTGTAACTCCTCCTAGGTTCTATACTTCGGTAGATCTTTATACTATACTACTAGGTATTCGATCGTTTCTTTGCCCTCGCCGTACTCGTAGTATAGCGTAGTGATCTCTAGGACGTTCACCCTATTTAGGTACTCCCGGAGGCCGATATCCCCGCTACGCGCCTAGGTAAGCAGGGAGCTCTAAGCCTTGCTCAGACCCTTGTATCTCTTGAGGGCGAGGTCTGTAAATAGTTGTATCGGAGGGTCCTTGTCTGCCGAGCGGCGTGTAGGTCTTCTTGCTCTCGTTACAAGCGCGGCGTGCCTTTCCCGGGCCGCTATCTCACGCTCCTGCCAGGCGAGTTCCACTACTCTATCTGTGTCGAGGGTCTTGTTCTTCAGCTTCCCTATCTTCTACTTTTGCTTAGCCTACTCGTTTGCTACGGCCCTAGTCGATATATAGCTATAGGTACTACTCTAGTTCTACGTTAATCCGCGCTATCTAGCTATTTGTCTAGGGGTAGAACGCTAACAAGGGTTTCAGGGTAATCGTAAGGCGTACTAATAGCGCCCTCTAGAACCCTAAAACAAACTATATACCTCTATCCGATATAATTATCTCTAGTACGCTATAGAGCAAGTATATGCGCTTAATAAACTAGTTAGCTAGCTTATTAGCCTCTAGTATCGCTAATATAATAAAGTAGCGTATCTTTATAAGCTAGTTAACTATTACTACTATATACCTAAACTCCTACCCCCTCTAGTTATATAGTAGGAGTAGCGTAATATAATCTACTAATATATCTCGCTATAGCGCTAATAGTAGTAGGAGCGGCTTAAGGAACCCTATAGGCTTTAAACGGGGGTTTTTCGTCTTAAAGTATAGAATATAGGCTTTAACGAATGTCCTTACTAATACGCTTATCCCTAGCTACTAGTAGACCCTATTTATTAGGTTAAGCGTCTTTGTCCTTCCTAGGTACCTGCTAGGCCCTAACGCGTATATCTAGTAGATAAGCTACAAATAGAGCTCTGTATTACCTAGGTTGATTATTAGCCCTACTATAGTAGAACGCCCTACCTAAGACTAACTTATATTTAGCGAATAGTACTCTTAGCTCTCGCTTGATCTTGCTTAGCTAGGTACGTACCTCCTTGTTACTAAGCGCCTCTACTACGTCTACTATAAATAGCAAGGTTACGTAGCTCTCTACAATAAGGTTATTAGTATAGCGCGAAACGTCATAGCTAAAGAGCTCTAGTATCTTACCTAGTAGCTTAGAGTTATACTTGCTACTAAAGGTCTCTAGGTCGAACTTGCTTAGGTCGATCAGGGGGCGCCGCCTATTCTATAGCCTATTATCTTTAACGTCCTTTAGTATAAACTCTAGCTTCCTACTTAGCGTATTAGGGCGGC
This sequence comes from Trichocladium antarcticum, assembly GCA_033297235.1. Classification (NCBI taxonomy): domain Eukaryota; kingdom Fungi; phylum Ascomycota; class Sordariomycetes; order Sordariales; family Chaetomiaceae; genus Trichocladium; species Trichocladium antarcticum. The sequence goes on from MU853424.1 coordinate 12,372, forward strand.
TATTTGCTATACCTACGCGGTAGATAATCTAGAAGTTAAAACGTAACAAGAATTCCAACTAGCGTATATATTGTAGCGACAGCTGCTTTGTTATACTAAAGGTCTGTAGGTTCTTATAGTCTATAATAATATCGAACCTTTTAGCTATGCCTTCAAGCTTAGGGCGCTATTCTTCGAGCGCCTTAATAATTGTAAGGAGCTCTTTGTTATAGATATTATAGTTATACTCGGCTATAGTATACTTCGCTAAGAAATAAGTAACTAGATATAACTTGCTATTATCCCCTTCCTATAGGAGCGCTTTACCTACTGACTAGTCTAACGTATTAACTTCTACTATAGCGCGCTTCTCCTAGTTATATATCTATAGTGCTAGTGCTATAATAAAGTATACCTTTAGGCGCTAGAAAGCCGCTTTATATTACTTAGACTACTCCTAGTCTACTGTTTTCTTCGTAAGCTCATATAGTAGCTATATATAGCTCGAAAAACCTTGTATAAATTAGCAGTAGAAGTTTACAAACCCTAAGAACTACTAGAGGTACCTCCTTGTCTCTAGAGCCTCCTAATTACGTACCGCTTCGACCTTGTCTAGGTCTATCTCGATACCCCTAGGTATAATAATAAGCCCTAGGTACTTCGTCCGCTTCATATAGAATTCGCACTTATTAATATCTACCTATAGACCTACGTTAATTATACGCTTTAGTACCTCCCTAACCTACTTAATATACTCCTTGGGCGTGCCTAAGTAGACTAGGATATTATCTAGGTACGCCCTTACGTAGTTATCTAGAGTATTATAGAGGATATCGTTAACGTAATACTAGAAGGTAGCGGGTACGCCCTATAGGCCGAACGGCGTAACTAGCGTCTTATATAGGCCGAATCTTATAATAAACGCTATAAGCTACTTATAGCCTAGCGCTACATGTACTTGGTTAAACGCTATAATTACATCGAGCTTCGTAAAGATCCTCGCTTTATAGATAGAGTCTAGGGCCTTCTAGATTAGCGGGATAAAGTACTAGCTCTTTAGCGTCGCGTTATTAATACTATAGTAGTTAATGTAGATTCTAATAGCTTCGCCTAGCTTCTACGCTATTAGGATAGGCGATAAGGCGCTCGATTGTAAAGGCTAGATATACCCCTTTATAAGGTTGTCGTTAAGCTAGCGCTTTAGTATATATAGCTCTATTAGTAATATTAGGTAGTTCCTTAAGTATAGGACTATACTCCCTAGGAGTAGCTTGATCCTATAGTTATATATATAGTAAAGGGGTAAGATATTAGTATCCTATAGGACAAAGGCAGCTACTAAGTCTTAGTATTCCTTCGGTAGGCGCGCCTTAATCTTGTCTAGAGTAGGCGCTATTCTATCCGCCTTGTTGAAGAACGCCTTAGAATCCTCCTCTATAATCTTATTAAGCTTCTTATCCCCTTTGGCAAGCGCGTCGATAAAGCTATAGAACCTTACTAGGAGTATTAACATCGCGTACTCTAGTATACTCTCTTAACTTAGTAGGTCCTTAAAGAACTACTTAGGTAGAACTAGTATATAGTCTCTCTTCTTAGCTTCTACCGCTCTCTTTAGTTCGTCTATTATAGTCTATATAACTACTACGCCCTTCTATTAGTATACTACTAGGAAGCTCGCTTCGTTTAGGATCTTCGCGTCCTCCTAGCGGATCTTCCCCTACGCTTAACTAAGCGAGGGTAGGGTATAGAAGGGGGAACAGGGTCTAGGTAGTAGTCTCCTAGCACTAGCTACTACCTCTACTAGCCTTAGTAACATAGGGGGTAGCGCTTCGACTAGTACGCCTATCGCTCCTAGTAGTACGAGCGTTCCTGCTCCTAGCGGTACAAGCGTCCCCTGTAGGTTAGCCTACGCGCCTCCTAGGGACGCGGATCTCTACTATTTTAGGCCTGTCTCCGCCTATCGGACCGCCTAGCTCTCTTGTAGTTAGAGAGCTTACTTATAGCGATAGCGACCTTATTATTGTCGCTAGAGGTACTATAGTCGTTGTCTTTAGGTACGTCCTCTACCGTTACGTAGTACCGTTCGCTATTCCCTAGGGGTAAGGGTGCCTCTAGCTAGCCTACCTACTAAGCGACCTAGCTCCTAATATAATCTAGTAGGTACCTCCTACGGTAGTACTTTATAAATTCACGCTATAGAGTCTCCTAGTCGATCCGTAGGTTATACTTCCGTAGCTATAGGAGGCCTAAGATTACTAGGGTCTCCTTCGTAAGCGTTATAACGAAGTACGCCAGGGTCTCCTAGTAGTTACTAACAACTAGCGTAAGCGCCGCTAAGTGCTCGATCTAGCGTAAGAACCCTCTATCGGCTAGAAATAGCGGCCGCTATACCGCTAGCCTCTCTAGTAGTAGTCTATTTGTAACTATAAAGCTAAAATCCACAAACGCTAAACCTATATAGCCTAAGTATACAAGTGCTACGTACTCTATATTGCGCCTACTAACTGCTAGGTACAATAACAAGAGAATAGATTTAGCGCTACTACCTACTATACTAATAACTAAACTATCTCCCTATCCTTCCTATAGCTAGCGGTACCCCTCCTATAAGCGATAGTTTATAGGAGCTTCTTGTTTCCCTAGTTATTATATAAGAAGCCGAAGCTAGGGGGTTACTTAGTAGGCTAGTAAGCGCTATACTCCTCCTACTCGTCTACCTTTCTAACGATAAAACCGTTCTAGTTAGGGGTATTTGTAAAGTATATAGCGAGCCTGCCTCGACCCTTCTAGTAGGCCCTAGTGTAGCCGCTTACGCTACTACGAGCTAGAAGGCCCCTAGAGGGAGCTTGCCCGAAGCCTAGGAACCTGCTTTAGCTATAGCCTTGTTACGTAGGCTGCTACTATCCCTAGGTAGGCTGCTACTATCCTTATACGTTACTACCGAAACTAGGTCCTCTACCGCCTTAGGTACCCCCGCGCTATAACTACCTAGCGCCGCGGGCGTTACCGCGGTCCTCTCGGCCTTTGTAGCCTGCTTGGTACGGCCTTGCGATATAGTTGGCCCTGCTATACTTATAGTATAAGCTACTCGCTCTACGCCGTTCCTTCTCCTAGGGGGTAAGCGCTATAAGGGTTACTATATTAATCTCTATCGCGTTAGGGTATCTGCCTCCGCCGTTATTGTTGCTACTGCCCCTAGTTCCGCTGCTCCTAGTTCTACTATATAGCTTCTACCTAAAGTCCTCTCCCTTTAGGTTAGTTACAAGCTAGCTAGCTAGTGTAGCCTAAAGCTTAAAGTTATTAGCTAGCGGGAGTACTACCTACGTAACTATAGCGCTTAAAAGGTAGGGGGAGATCTTAAGCTAGAGTATCCGGACCCTCGTTACGTTGTCGACGCTAGTAGTATCAGCTAGGGTAGTAAGTTTAGTAAGGAAGTTGTTAAACGCAACGAACTTATTCTTCTACGCTAGTAGTTCTAGCTTGTTGCTTGCTATAGCGACTACGTTGTACGTTACGTACTAGGTACGGAGGGTCTTTAGGAGGTTAGACCTAGTCTTCTATAGCTATACTACCGCGCTATATAGGTTCTCCTTAACCTACTTAAGCTTCGCTACAACTACCTAGCGCGCGCTGCTACCTAGTATAGCCTTTATATATAGGATCTTAGTGTACTCGTCTAGGAACTCCTATAGGTATATTCGCTAGCGGCTACGTACCTTGTCCTCCTAGTCTTCGAAGAGCAAGGTATATTTAATAGTATCCTTCTCCTCTCTAGTAAACGGATCGGGGTAGGGGAGGGAGATCGATACGCTATAGCCGCTACTAGCGCTACTACTACGAGCCTAGTCTAGGGCTATCGCTATTAGCGTTCTCTAGTTCGTAAGTAGCAACTTATACTCCTTAAGCTCCCTCTCAAGCGCTATACTAGCTACAATAGACCCCTCGAGCCTCCCGACCGACTTATCGAGCTTCCTCTTTAGCTTACTAACTATCGAATTTATAGCTATAGCGAACCCTAAAAGGTTGTACCCTCTATTGTCGTCGATCGATGCTATAAAGGTAGGTATAGTATTAGAGACCTTGTTCTACTACTATTCGCTTAGTACTACAGATAGCGCTACAAGTCTTAGCGGTAGCTTCGCTATAAGGTTAGCGCCGCTTATTATCTTCGCTCTTATCTTCGTAGGAGCGTTATCCGGTTCGTCGGAATACTATAGTCCTGTTCGTCGGATTGCTATTGTACGTAGGATACTTGTCCTAATAGTTAACTTATACTACGTAGGTAGTTAAGAAATAAAAACAAAGCCTAGTACGTTAGGAAAAGAAGCGTTCTAGTTAGTCTAGTACGCTCTCTATTCTAGAGCAGACGACTTAGCTACGCGCGTAAGTTAAAGGTATAACCTACTATAACGGTCGTATATAACAAGGTTATATAATAGTGCAACCTTCGTAGGAGCTTACGAGGGCTAAAGGCTCTACGCGGCGAGCTCTACCTAGTGTAGAGCCACGCTCCTCTAGCTACAGGGTGCCTAGCCAACTATATAGTATAGCATATAATATGGCATATGACATAGGCTGTGCCTGTGACATTTATACGCTGTTTATTTCCCTCCTAGCGAGCCCCCTTCTTTAACCTCCTCCTATCCTAGGCCTACTAGGTTCTAGCTAAGTTAATTCCTATTATAAGGACGTCTCCTTCTATATCCTTTCGAGAGGACTAACCCTCCTTGCTCTAGCGACTCTATATATAACGTTATCTTCCTTCTAGGTAGATAGTGTTAAGATTAGTAGAGATTTCTTAGTATCTCTATAGCGCCTAGCTATAGTTATTATAGGGGATTCTATAGCTAACTATAGTATAGTAAAGAGAGAAGGAGAGGTATTAATTAAGCTAGATAAGTTAGAGTTTATTATTCTAGTTAAGTCTACCTACCTTCGAGAGCTTTAATTCGAACCGTACGATAAAGGCTAAGAAAGTATCGTTATTACCTTAGGTAAGGCTATTAAATTCTAAGAGAGTAACTACCTAACTATTTAGGTTATTAAAGATAGCTTTAAGGTAGGTAAGGAAGTCCTATAGGTAGTATATATATACGCTACCTCCTATCTTATAGTAGGTAGCGACCTAGGACTAGACCTAGTAGGAGAGGTTACTCTAAATAAAGACCTATTAGTCCTAGTTGGATCTAATAAAGTCCCGATCTATAACTAGGATGTATTATATTATGCTCTTCTAGGTAGGGAAGAGCTCCTTCTTACTATCGAAGGTAAGGCTAATAGGGAGCCGTTCACACTATAATCGCAGGGGGTTAGGAGGGGCTAGGGTAACGATAGTAGCGTTTGCTTAGGCTATATAAAGAGCTTAGAGTTATTTATATTAGGCTACGATAGTTTCCTATATAACCTGAATCTAGTCCTGAAACTACACGAGGTTAGTAGTAGCCTAGTCGCTACTCTAAGAGAAATAAGGATCTATTGTTAAATATATCTAGTCCTAGTTATCTATGAGGAAAAGTCTAGTTCTAAAACGGAAGAATAAAGAAATATAAAAGACTAGCCCTATAGTAGCTACTAATAAGCGTATAATCTAGTAACCTTTATTCTTATAGAAGGAAAGGTAAATATATAACTACAAAGGCCGCTCCCTAGTATATCTACTAAGCCTTAGCTAGTATATAAGGTATACCTAAGCCTAACTACTGAGCTAACTACTAAGTAGGTTATATATATAGACCGAGGCAGGCGCGTAAGGCAACTATAGAAGCTACTAGAAAGGTACTAACTAATCCGTAGTAGGTCCGGGTTAGGTCTGGACTAGATCCGGACTACGCGCGGGCCGCGCGTAGCGCGCGTACTGAAATGTCACGGGTATAACACGTAACTACCTATGCGCGGGCAAAGCCCAAGCCCATGACATAGGGTAGCGATAGTAGCGTTTGCTTAGGCTATGTAAAGAGCTTAGAGTTTGTATTAGGCTACGATAGTTTCCTATATAACCTAAATCTAGTCCTGAAACTACGTAAGGTTAGCGGCGGCCTAGTTGCCGCCCTAAGAGAAATAGGGATTTATTGTTAAATACGTCTAGTCCTAGTTGTCTATAAGGAAAAGTCTAGTTCTAAAACGGAAGAATAAAGATATATAAGAGACTAGCCCTATAGTAGCTGCTAATAGGTATATAATATAGAAATCTTTATTCTTATAGAAGGAAAGGTAAATATATAACTACAAAAGCTACTCCCTAATATATCTACTAAGCCTTAGCTAGTACGTAAGGTGTAACTAAGCCTAACTACTAAGCTAACTACTAAGCAGGTTATATACGTAGACTAAGGCAGGTATGTAAGGCAACTATAGAAGCTGCTAGAAAGGTGCTGACCAATCTATAGTAGGTCCGGGTCGGGTCCGGACCGGACCTAGACCGTGTACGGGCCGCGCGTAGCGCGCGTGCTGAAATGTCACGGGTATAATACGTGACTACCTATACGCGGGCAAAGCCCGAGCCTATGACAGTGTTCTCTTTTAGCTACTTTATAGCTAGGGGGTATATTATAACCTAGCTAGCCCTATCTCTATAGTCCGCTCTAATTAGCTACTTTGTACCTACTTAGCATCTCGTTTCTTATTTCCTATTATATATATAGCTATGTTCCTATATACTTTCTTGCCTTTGTCTCTTCCTTCGATATATAACAATCAATATAACGTATCTCTCCTACATGCTCTTCTAGTGCCACTATAAGCCTACGTAAGAATACCTATAACTTACTAATATTAGGCTACCTAGGTAAAAATAGGCTATTCTAAATACTATAGTAAGGATACTATTAGGATTTTATAGTACTAGATATTAAGACCTTCGCTTGTAGTTATGACTTATACTAAGGAGGTAAGTACTTTTACTAGCTTTGCTAAGGCCTCCTTTAACCCCTGCTAATTATAGAACGATTCTAGAAGCAGACCTCTATTAGCTTTATAGTTAACCTCCCTATAAAAGGCAAGACCTTACCTATGTACCTAATAGTTATTATAGATAGACTATCTAAGTTCTTATAGCTTAATGCTATAACCTTAATAGGTACTAAGGAGTATATACTCTACTTCTATAACGTTTAGTAGCGCTTCTATAGTTTCTCTTTATAGATTATTACTAACTATAGTTTAGATTAGCTTAGTAAGTTTTAGATAACTCTCTATAAGCTCGTTAGGATCAAACAGCTACTATCGATAGCGTACTACCTATAGACTAATAGAGGGATAGAGCGGATAAACTAGAAGGTATAGGCGATCCTAAGGATAGTTATATCCTTTTCCTAGTATAAATAGGCTAAATACCTACTAGCGTACTAGCTTATCTTTAATATCTATAACTTAACTATTACTAGGTTAAGCGCGAACTTCCTCCTATATAGCTATAATATAGACCTAATCTAGTAGGCGTAACTACTAGTTACTCTATCTATATCGCTATAGGATTAGGCTAGTAGATTTCTCTAATACCTTCAAGAAGGTACTAAGTAGACCTAGGCTACTATCGCGTATATATAGTAGCGCTAATAGGAGAACGCTAATCGCTCTTATTATCTAGCTAAGAGATTCTAAGTTAGGGACAAAGTATACTTATCCGTATATAATATCAAGACAAACTATCTAAGCTAAAAGCTTAATTAGGTTAATGCTAAGTATAGGGTAATAGCTATCCTAATACTATTACTAGTAACACTTAATGTTCCTTAGGGTCTTTATCTAACCTTCTATATTAATCTTATTAAGCTAGCTATAACTAAGCTACTCCTATTATAACGTATAATAGACTCCCGCCTAGGTCTAAACTAGGAGTTATTATAGGATAAGGTATTATATATTTATTTATTCGTACTCCGATATGCCTTACAGCGCGCCGGTCCTTCTACTAGTTTATTTAGTATAGGAAACTATACCCTCGCTAGGCTAGATAAAAACCTCTACTCTTCGATTTAATCTCCCCGCTCCTTGATTCCTTTATACTACGTAATGCCCTAGCCTTCTCTAACCCTACCTACCACCTTTGTTAGATATATTTGGTTCTAGGGTAGCTACTAATCTTTAGCTCTCTCGCTCTCCCTTCCTTTAGTCTAGTTTCTTCTAGGGGGGGCCCCTAGTAGTATTTTATTAGGTAGTTCTACTTCTACCCTAGGTCGTTTACCGGTCCCTAGCTACTATAGCTAGATTGTTTTTATCCTATAGCTAGTAACATAGGGGTCTTGCTAATCGGTATATAACGTAAGGGCCTAGATCCTAGTCTCCAAGACAACGGCTGTTCCTTGGGGTTTCTTTCTTGGTTAGTGTAACTCTCGTCGGAATTTGCAGGGGACTAATCCTAAAAACCCTAAAAGAGGGTAAGGGAGGCTGGATTCGAACCAACAGCCTTGCGGCTTCTAGGTGCAACATACTCTAATTACACCACTCCCCCTAAGGTACTATATAAGGAATATAAAGTAAAGGTAATCCTAGTAGCTAGGAATATAAGAGGGAAAGTGTTATAGGCATAGCCTGTATTATGTGCTATGTCATGTGCTATACTATGTAGTTAGCTAGGCACCCTGTAGCTAGAGGAGCGTGGCTCTATACTAGGTAGAGCTCGCCGCGTAGAGCCTTTAGCCCTCGCGAGCTCCTACGAAGGTTATACTATTGTGTAACCTTGTTATATACGACCGTTATAGTAGGTTGTACCTTTAACTCGCGCGCGTAGCTAGTTAGACCGTTAGAGGTAGATTAAGTACCTTAGACTAGCTAGAACGCTTCTTTTTTCCAACGTACTAGACTTTGTTTAACCTTAATTACGTAGTACGAGTTAAAACGAGCACTCTACTCCTATTCGTAGTCTAACGTATAGGACGTCCGACATATAGGACTACCCCCTATAGAACTACCTTAACGAACTAGGATAATAGAGGGTCTAGAGGTAATAACAATATACTATTATAGGCGCTAGAGCAAGCTAGCTCGTCGTATGCCGCTATTATACGCAAGTAGCTAAGAGCCGCGCTAGCGGAGTAGAAGGCAATACTTGCTATACTCGCTAATACCTAGGCGATAGCTAATAACGTAGTTACTAAGGGTAAGGCGCTCTACGATTAGCTTAAGGCGTAGAAGTAGGCGAACGCGGTAATCTCGAAGATACTCAAGGGGTAGAGACTAATAACCCTATAGGCGCTCGAGGCGACAAGCGCTACGCTAGCTAGGGGCGGTAGAGGTAGTAACTAGCTATTATACTAGTACCGTAATAAGGACAACCTACCTACAATATCCCTCCTCTACCTGATACCGTTTATAGGGGAGGAGAAGGAAATAGTTAAGCGGACTACCCTGTTCGACGACTAGTCGGATAAGGTCTAGGGGCGCTAGAGAATACGCCCTTGCGAGTTCTTAAACGAGCGTACGAAGATCCTATACGCTAAGGCGATACTTAGTAGTAACGCGAGCCGCGCGGTTAAAGCGAAGCTCTAGGTAATCGAAAACTACCTAAACGACAATAGGTACTAGTACTAGAAGACTAGGACCAAGTTCCTAAGGGACCTTAAGAAGCGATATATAACCTACGACGTTGCTACGGTAGCTACAAACTAGCTCTACCTACTTGTCTAAAAGAATAAGTTCACGAGCTTTAACGACTTCCTAACGGAGTTCTCGAACCTAGCCAACACTGTTAATATCAAAAGCGCGATGTAGGTTCGTATATTTAGAGAGCGGATCTTAGCCTACCTTTTAGCCGCGTTTACGTTATAGGTTAGGCTACTAGCGTCGGACGACTTCGACGTATAGGCCAAAATAGCTTAGACCCTATCTACGAACTTAGATATAGAGGACTTTAGGAAGAAGATCCGTAGCGGTAACGGCGCGCTTGCTATATATTACGGCGGGGGTACTAGGAGAGCCTAGGATCCTAACGCTATAGAGATCGACGCCGTTACCCTAGCTGCGCTTATACTATAAGAAAAGGAGCGCCGTAGAGCTAGCGGCCTATGCTTTAAGTATAGCGCTAGCGACTATATCTCAAGGTATTGCTAGGTCGGCCAAGGAGGCTATAGTAGCTACGGCGGCTAGCTATAGCGCGGAGGCGCGTAGGGCTATAGCGGCGCGTAGGGCTATAGCAGGGCGTAGGGCTATAGCGGTACGTAAGGCTATAGCAGGGCGTAGGGCTACGGCGGAGCGTAGGGCTATAGCGGAGCGTAGGGCTACGGCGGCGCGTAGAGATAGTAGTAGCCTTAGGGATAGTAGTAGCCTACTTAGTAAGGCTTCGGGCAAGCTCCCTCTAGGGGCCTCCTAGCTTATAGCGGCATAAGCAGCTGCGCTAGGGCCTACTAGAAGGGTCAAGGCGGGCTCGCTATACGTTTTATAGACGCCCCTAACTAAAGTAGTTTTGTTGTTAGGGAGGTAGACAAGTAGAAGGACTATAGCGCTTACTAGAGTATTGAGTAACCCCTTAGTTTCGGCTTCTTATATAATAACTAGGGAAACGAGGAGCTCCTATAAACTATCGCTTATAGGAGGGGTACCGCTAGCTATAGGAAGGATAGAGAGATAGTTTAGTTATTAGTACCGTAGGTAGTAGCGCTAAGTCTATTCTCTTGTTATTGTACCTAGCGGTTAGTAGGCGCAATGTAAAGTATATAGCACTTGCAGACTTAGGGTATATAGGTCTAGCGTTTGTAGATTTTAGCTTTGTAGTTACAAATAGGCTACTACTAGAGAGGCTAGTGGTATAGCGGCTACTATTTCTAGCTAACGGAGGGTTCTTACGCTAGATCGGGCACTTAGTAGCGCTTACACTAGTCGTTAGCGACTACTAGGAGACCCTAGTGTACTTCGTTACAACGCTTGTAAAGGAGACCCTAGTAATCTTAGGCCTCCCGTAGCTACGGAAGTATAACCTACAGATTGACTAGGAGACCCTATAGCTCGAATTTATAGAGTACTACCGCGGGAGGTACCTACTAGAGTATATTAGGAGCTAGGTCGCTTAGTAGGTAGGCTAGCTAGAGGTACCCCTACCTCTAGGGAATAGCAAGTAGTACTATATAATAGTAGAGGACGTACCTAAAGATATTGACTATAGTACCTTTAGTAATAATAACAAGGTTACTAATACTATAAGCAAGCTCTCTAACTACAAGGGAGCTAGGTAGTCTAATAGGCGGAGACGGGCCTATAGATAGTAGAGATCTACGTCCTAGGGAGGCACGTAGGCTAACCTACAGAGGACGCTTATACTACTAGGAGCAGGAACGCTTATACTACTAGGAGCGATAGGCGTACTAGTCGAAGGGCCGCCCCCTATATTACTAAGGCCAGTAGAGGTAGTAGCTAGCGCTAGGAGACTACCCTCTAGACCTTAGTCCCCTCCTTACAACCTACCTCTACTTAGTTAAGCATAGGGGAAGATCCGCTAGGATAATACGAAGATCCTAAACGGAGCGAGCTTCCTAGTAATATACTAATAGAAGGGTATAGTAGTTATATAGACTATAATAGGTAAACTAAAGAGAGCGGTAAAAGCTAAAAGGAGAGACTATATACTAGTTCTACCTAAGTAGTCCTTTAAGGACCTACTAAGTTAAGAGAGTATACTAAAGTACTTGAAGTTAATGCTCCTAGCAAGGTTCTATAGCTTTATCGACGCCCTTACTAAGGGGGATAAGAAGCTTAATAAAATTATAGAGAAGGATTCTAAAAAGTTCTTCGATAAAGCAGATAGACTAGCGTCTACCCTAGACGAGATTAAAGCGTACTTACCGAAGGAATACTAAGACTTAGTAGCTACCTTCGTCCTATAGGACGCTAATATCTTACCCCCTTACTATATATATAACTATAGGATCGAGCTACTCCTAGGGAGTATAGTCCTATACTTAAGGAATTGCCCGATATTGCTAATAGAGCTACGTGTACTAAAGCGCTAGCTCGATAATAGCCTCGCAAAGGGGTTTATCTAGCCTTTATAATCGAGCGCCTCGTTGCCTATCCTAATAGCGTAGAAGCTAGGCGGAGGTATTAGAATCTATATTAACTACTATAGTATTAATAACGCGACGCTAAAGAGCTAGTACCTTATCCTACTAATCTAGGAGACCCTAGACTCTATCTATAAGGTAAAGATCTTTATAAAGCTCGATATAATTATAGCGTTTAACCAAGTACACGTAGCGCTAGGCTATAAGTAGCTTATAGCGTTTATTACAAGACTTAGCCTATATAAGACGCTAGTTATACTATTTAGCCTATAGGGCGCGCCTGCTACCTTCTAGTATTATATTAACAATATCCTCTATAACGCCTTAGACGACTACGTAACGGCGTACCTAGATAATATCCTAGTCTACTCTAATATACTTAAGGAGTATATTAAGTAGGTTAGGGAGGTACTAAAGCGTATAATCGATATAGGCCTATAAGTAGATATTAACAAGTACGAATTCTATATAAAGCGGACGAAGTACCTAGGGCTTATTATTACGCCTAGGGGTATCGAGATAGACCTAGATAAGGTCGAAGCGGTATGTAATTAGGAGGCTCTAGAGACAAGGAGGTACCTTTAGCGGTTATTAGGGTTCGCGAACTTCTACTACTAATTTATACAAGGTTTTTCAAGCTACGTACAGCCGCTATACGAGCTTACGAAGAAAACGGTAGACTAGGAGTAGTCCAAGTAGTATACAGCGGCTCTCTAGCGCCTAAAGGTATACTTTATTATAGTACTAGTACTATAGATATATAACTAGGAGAAGCGCGCTATAGTAGAAGTTAATACGTTAGACTAGTTAGTAGGTAGAGCGCTACTATAGGAAGGGGATAATAGCGAGTTACATCTAGTTACTTATTTTTCAGCAAAGTATACCGCGGCCGAGTATAACTACAATATCTATAATAAGGAGCTCCTTACGATTGTTAAGGCGCTTAAAGAATAGCGCCTAGAGCTCGAAGGTATAGCTAAAAGGTTCGATATTATTATAGACTATAAGAACCTATAGACCTTTAGTATAATAAAGTAGCTATCGCTACGCTATATACGCTAGTCTAAGTTCTTATTGCGTTTTAACTTCTAGATTATCTACCGCCTAGGTACGGTAAACGGCCGCCCTAACGCGCTAAGCAGGAAGCTAGAGTTTATACCGAAGGACGTTAAAGATAATAGGCTATAGAATAGGTAGCGCCCTCTAATCGACCTAAGTAAGTTCGACCTAGAGACCTATAGTAGTAAATACAACGCTAAGCTATTAGGCGAGATACTAGAGCTCTTTAGCCTTAACGTTTCGCACTACGCTAACGACCTTGTTACAAAGAGCTATATAACCTCGCCGTTTATAGTAGACGTAGTAAAGGCGCTTAGCGACCAGGAGGTACGTACCTAGCTAAGTAAGATCAAGCGGGAGCTAAGAGTACCGTTCGCTAAGTACAAGCTAGTCTTAGGTAGGGCGTTCTACCGCAGTAGGCTAATAATCGACCTAGGCGATATAGAGCTCTATTTATAGCTTATCTACTAGATATATACATTAGGGCCTAGCGAGTACCTAAGGAGGATAAAGACGCTCGACCTAATAAACAAGGTCTACTAGTAGCTAGGGATAAGCGTATTAGTAAGGACGTTCGTTAAAGCCTATATTCTATACTTTAAGACAAAGAACCCTCGCTTAAAGCCTATAAGGTTTCTTAAGCTGCTCCTACTACCGTTAGCGCTATAGTTATTATTTATTCGTACTCCGATATACCTTATGGCGCGCCGGTGCTTCTACTAGTTTATTTAGTATAGGAAACTATACCCTCGCTAGGCTAGATGAAAACCTCTACTCTTCGATTTAATCTCCTAGCTCCTTGATTCCTTTATACTACGTAATGCCCTAGCCTTCTCTAACCCTACCTGCCCCCTTTGTTAGATATGATTAGTTCTAGGGTAGCTACTAATCTTCGGCTCTCCTGCTCTCCCTTCCTTTAGTCTAGTTCCTTCTAGGGGGGGCCCCTAGTAGTATTTAATTAGGTAGTTCTACTTCTACCCTAGGTCGTTTACTAGTCCCTAGCTACTACGGCTAGATTGTTTTTATCCTACAGCTAGTAATATAGGGGTCTTGCCGATCGGTATATAATGTAGGGGCCTAGATCCTAGTCTCTAAGACAACGGCTATTCCTCGGGGTTTCCTTCTTAGTTAGTGTAACTCTCGTTGGAATTTGTAGGGGACTAATCCTAAAGAACCGAAAAGAGGGTAAGGGAGGCTGGATTCGAACTAACAGCCTTGTAGCTTCTAGGTGCAACACACTCTAATTACACTACTCCCCCTTAGCGCTATAGTAAGATATATTAGTAGACTATATTACGCCGCTCCTACTATATAACTAGAGGGGGTAGGAGTTTAGATATATAGTAGTAGTAGTTAACTAGCTTATAAAGATACGCTACTTTATTACAACGGCGATACTAGAGGCTAATAAGCTAGCTAACTAGTTTATTAAGCGCGTGTACTTGCTCTATAGTATACTAGAGACGATTATATTAGATAAAGGTATATAGTTCGTTTTAGGGTTCTAGAAGGTGCTATCGGCGCGCCTTACGATTACCCTAAAACCCTTATTAGCATTCTACCGCTAGATAAACGGCTAGACGGAGCGGATTAACGCGGAACTAAAGTAGTACTTATAGCTATATATTAACTAGGCGTAGGATAACTAGGTTAACTAGCTCCTCCTAGTAGAGTTTATAGGGAATAATATAGTCTCTAAGACAATAGGTATATTACTATTCTGCTAGGATACACGAACCACTCCTCTAGTTAGGGGAGGGACTAGGGCGCCCCCTAGTCGTAGCAGCGAGCTTAATCTAAGAGGTATATACTAAGCTATTTAAGAGGTTCTAGAAGAGGAGCAAGAGGACGTAAGGGAGGAAGCCTAGGCTAGGCCTATAGGGGCTAATAGTAGTCGAGAGAGTAGTAGCTATAGCGAACGAGTAGGCTAAGTAAAAGTAGGAGATAGGGAAGCTAAAGAACAAGACCCTTAATACAGATAGAGTAGTGGAACTCGCCTAGCAGGAGCGCGAGATAGCGGCCCGGGAGGGGCGCGCCGCGCTCGTAACAAGAGCAAGAAGACCTACGTACCGCTCGGCAGACAAGGACCCCCCGATACAACTATTTACAGACCTTGCCCTTAAGGGATATAAGGGTCTAAGTAAGGCTTAGAGCTCCTTGCTCGCCTAGGCGCGTAGCAGGGACATTGGCCTCTAGGAGTACCTAAATAGGGTGAACGTCCTAGAGATCCCTACGCTATACTATAAGTATAGCGAAGGCAAAGAAACGATCGAGTACCTAGTAGTATAGTATAAAGATCTACCGAAGTTTAGAACCTAGGAAGAGTTACAAATATAGTTACAATAGGATCTATAGCTTATCTTACAATAAGCTATATAGCTATATAAGAGCTTAGTAAAGGTAGTTATTAGCTAGTTAATAGATTCGGGGCGCCTAACGGAGTATAGCGTAGCTTATAGGCTATAACTAGAAGCTATAAAGGCTATAAAAGCGGCTAAGAGTAGCGGAAAGGGTACAGGAAGTGCCGAACTAAGCTACTAAGAGAGATAGGGGCTATCCTTTACATATAGTATAATGGATTCAAAGCGCTAAAGCAGAAGCGTAGGTAGGGGTTTTCACCTAGCCCCCTGTTCAGGGGGTACGGTTTCCTTTATATATAAACTAGTAGCAGGACCGGCGCGCCGTAAGGCATATCGGAGTACGAATAAATAAATAATAATATATTACTATTCTTCGCGAATTATAGCTTTAACCTAAGAATAGGCGTAGAGCCGTCGAAGCTATACCTACTAAATATCTTAGAGTAGTAGAAGCGGGAGTTTTTCTAGGTATAGGAGCTTACGGACCGCTTTAGGGCGATCCTTAGGAAGGTTATAGCGCTAGCAAAGCAGTTATAGGACCGCTATAAGTAGAACGTAAACCGCTATAGGGAGGACGCGCTATAGTACTGCGTTAGCGATATAGCGATACTTAATATATAGAACTATAAGACTAGTAGGCTAACTACAAAGCTCGCGCTATAATAGGAAGGCCCGTTCGAGGTTATAAAGGCCTTGTTATACGTAGTAACTCTAAAGCTCCTAGCGAATATAACGATCTTCCCTACGTTCTATATCTCGAGAGTAAGGCGCTACCTAGGGTAGGGGCTAGCTAGCTAAGAGAGGGTCGACGACGATATAAGCGCTAACCGCAGGCGCGTAGTTACGTAGACTAACAAGAGCGAAGATATAGTAGAGTACAGGTTCGAGAGGATCGTAGGGTTTAGCAAGGTAGCGAATAGCCGCTAGTAGTACTAAGTTAAGTAGGAAGGTTATAACAACCTAACTTAGTAACCTATAACGGATCTACGCGGCTATAATAACGCTATCTAGGAGTTCTACAATGTATACCCCGAGCTTCTAGGCCTGCCTTCGTGGACGTAGAGGAGGAAAGCGTAGCGTTAGGAGGCGAAGCGCTAAGATAACTCTAGATATAAGTATCTAAAATCGAGCGTGTAGAATAGGCTCTAGATACAAGTATCTAGAATTAAGCGGTTAGGATAGCTCTAGATGCAAGTATCTAAAGTAGGGGGCTATTTTTATATAGAGGGGCTTGTTTAGAGAGGGAGGGTAGTGTCATAGGCACAGCCTATGTCATATGCTATATTATATGCTATACTATATAGTTAGGTAGGTACCCTGTAGCTAGAGGAACGTAGCTCTATACTAGGTAGAGCTCGCCGCGCAGAGCCTTTAGCCCTCGCAAGCTCCTACAAAGGTTACACTATTGTACAACCTTGTTATTGTCACAGGCACAGCCTGTGTCATGTGCCCATGTCATGTGCCATACCATGTGGTTGGCTGAGCACCCTGTAGCTAGAGGAGCGTAGCTCTATACTAGGTGGAGCTCGCTACGTAGAGCCTTCAGCCCTCGCGAGCTCCTACGAAGGTTGCACTATTGTGTAACCTTGTTATATACGACCGTTACAGTAGGTTGTACCTTTAACTCGCGCGTGTAGCTAGTTAGACCGTTAGAGGTAGATCGAACACTTTAGACTAGCTAGAACGCTTCTTTTTTCTAACGTACTGGACTTTGTTTAACCTTAACTATATAGTACAAGTTAAAACGAGCACCCTACCCCTATTTATAGTCCGACGTATAGGATATCTAAAGTATAGGACTACCCTATATAGAACTACCCTAACGAACTAGGATAATAGATAGGTTAGAAGATAGCAACAATATACTAATATAGGCGCTAGAGCAAGCTAGCCTATTACGTGCCGCTATTATACGTAAGTAGCTAAGAGCCGCGCTAGCGGAGTAGAAGGCAACACTCGCCGCGCTCGCTAATACCTAGGCAATAGCTAACAACGCAGTTACCGAGGGTAAGGCGCTCTACAAATAGCTCGAGGCGTAGAAGCATACGAACGTAGTAATCTCGAAGATACTTAAGGAGTAGAGACTAATAACCCTATAGGCGCTTAAGGCAATAAGCGCTACGCTAGCTAGAGGCAGTAGAGGTAGTAGCTAGCCGTTATACTAGTACTATAACGAGGACGACCTAGCCGCGATATCCCTCCCTTACCTAATACCGTTTATAGGGGAGGAGAAGGATACTATTAAGCGGACTACCCTGTTCGACGACTAGTTAGATAAGGTCTAGGGGCGCTAGAGAATATACCCTTATAAGTTCTCGACTAAGTATACGAAGATCCTATATACTAAGGCGATACTTAGTAGCAACGTAAGCCGCGCGGTTAAGTCGAAGCTCTAGATAATTAAGAACTACCTAGACGACAATAGGCGCTAGTACTAGAAGACTAGGACTAAGTTCCTAAACGACCTTAAGAAGCGGTATATAACCTATAACGTTACTATAGTAGCTACGAACTAGCTCTATATACTTATCTAGGAGAATAAGTTCGTGAACTTTAATAACTTCCTAATAGAGTTCTTAAACCTAGCCGACACCGCTAATATTAAGAGCGTAACGTAGGTCCGTATATTTAGAGAATAGATCTTGGCCTGCCTTTCGGCTACGTTTACGTTGTAGGTTAGGCTACTAGCGTCGGACAACTTCGACGCGTAGGCCGAGATAGCCTAAACCCTATCTACGAACTTAGATACGGAGGACTTTAGGAAGAAGATCTGTAGCGGCAACGGCGCGCTCGCTATATATTACGGTAGTAGTAGCGGGGGTACTAGGAGAGCCTGGGATCCCGACGCTATAGAGATCGACGCTATTACCCTGGCCGCGCTTACACTATAAGAAAAGGAGCGCTATAGGGCTAGCGGCCTATACTTTAAGTGCAGCGCTAGCGACTATATCTTAAGGTATTGCTAGGCCGGCTAAGGAGGCTATAGTAGCTGTAGCGGCTAGCTATAGCGCGGAGGCGCGTAGGGCTATAGCGGCGCGTAGGGCTATAGCGAGGTATAGGGCTATAGCGGCGTGTAAGGCTATAGTAGGGCGTAGGGCTATAGCGGAGTGTAGGGCTATAGCGGAGCGTAGGGCTATGGCGGCGCGTAGAGATAGTAGCAGCCTTAGGGATAGTAGTAGCCTACTTAGCAAGGCTTCGGTTAAGCCCCTTCTAGGGGCCTCCTAGCTTGTAGCGGCGTAAGCGGCTACGCTAGGGCCTATTAGAGGGGTCGAGGCGGGCTCGCTATACGTTTTGCGGACGCCCCTAACTAGAGCGGTTTTGTCATTAGGGAGGTAGACAAGCAGGAGGACTACAGCGCTTACTAGAGTATAGAGTAACCCCCTAGTTTCAGCTTCTTATATAACAACTAGGGAAACAAGGAGCTCCTATAAACTATCGCTTATAGGAGGGGTACTACTAGCTATAGGAGGGATAGGGAGATAGTTTAGTTATTAGTACCGTAGGTAGTAGCGCTAAATCTATTCTCTTATTATTGTACCTAGCGGTTAGTAGGTACAATATAGAGTGCGTAGTACTTGTAGACTTAGGTTATATAGGTCTAGCGTTCGTAGATTTTAGCTTTATAGTTGCGAATAGGCTGCTACTAGAGAGGCTAGCGGTATAGCAGCCGCTATTTCTAGCTAACGGAGGGTTCTTACGCTAGATCAAGCACTTAGTAGCGCTTACACTAGTCGTTAGCAACTACTAGGAGACCCTAGTATACTTCGTTACAACGCTTGTAAAGGAGACCCTAGTGATCTTAGGCCTCCTATAGCTACGGAAGTATAACCTACGGATCGACTAGGAGACCCTATAGCTCGAATTTATAGAGTATTACCGCGGGAGGTACCTACTAGAGTATATTAGGAGCTAGGTCGCTCGGCAGGTAGGCTAGCTAGAGGTACCCCTACCCCCTAGGAATAGCGAGCGGTACTATATAACGGTAGAGGACGTACCTAAAGATAACGACTATAGTACCTCTAGTAACGACAATAAGGTCGCTATCGCTACAAGCAAGCTCTCTAACTATAAGAGAGCTAGGCGGTCCGATAGGTAGAGACGGGCCCGTAGATAGCAGAGATCTATATCCTAGGGAGGCGCGTAGGCCGACCTACAGGGGACGCTTGTACCGCTAGGAGCGATAGGCGTGCCGGTCGAAGCGCCGCCCCCTATATTACTAAGGCTAGTAGAGGTAGTAGCTAGCGCTAGGAGACTACCCCCTAGACCCTATTCCCCCCCCTACGCCCCGCCCCTGCTTAGTTAAGTATAGAGGAAGATCCGCTAGGATAATATAAAGATCCTAAACGGAGCGAGCTTCCTAGCGGTATACTAATAGAAGGGCGTAGTAGTTATATAGACTATAATAGACAAGCTAGAGAGAGCGGTAGAGGCTAAGAAGAGTGACTATATACTAGTTCTGCCTAAGTAGTTTTTTAAGGACCTACTAAGTTAAGAGAGTATACTGGAGTACGCGAAGTCGATACTCCTAGCAAGGTTCTATAGCTTTATTAACGCGCTTGCCAAAGGGGATAAGAAGCTTAATAAGATTATAGAGGAGGATTCTAAGAAGTTCTTTAATAAGGTAGATAGACTAGCGCCTACTCTAGACAAGATTAA